>CAIGQZ010000253.1:5991278-6004307 GCA_903798205.1 Danio tinwini
ACACACACACACACACACACACACACACACACACACACACACACACAGGTTTGTGCTTGAACGCTCTGATACGATTAAGCGTGAGATCATGCGTGCCTGGAGCTCGTGCCCACAGAGAGACACAATCAGATCCTGCCCACCACAAATCAGAGAGCCGAGGACAGACAATTACATCCAGCACGACCTTCCGTATTCACACTGGCTTCAAGGGCTTCCACTGACACCAGGCAAAAAAATAAATATCGCCATTGACGAGCCACACAAACCGCATGTTTATTTTAGGAGAGCGTGGACGTTTTTATACCTGAAGATTGAAAATCGTAAACAGACGTCTGCAATATTCAATGTAAAAATGCTGGGTTCCACACAAACGATTTGTGCTGGGACAACATGAAGGAATTAAGTTACCTTACTGTTTTTTGCAAATATATGTGGATTAAACGTAAAACAATGAAGTTGTCCCGACGAAATCTCAAGAATTGTGTTGTTTCAGCTTATTTAAAATAAGTAGTGTGCAAGCTTATAAGTAGGTTATAGTTATAGGGTATAGTTTTTTTTTTTTATAGTTTTAGTATTTCGTTTTGACTTTTTGTTTTCAAATTCAGTTCGTTTTAATTCATTTTTAGACAAAGATTTACTAGTTTTTATTAGTTTCTACACTGTAAAAAATGCAGGGTTTTACACAATGCATTCATGTTGTCCCAACACAAATCCATTAATTTAACTTAACACTTTTAACTAAATTGAACATAAAAAAATTAAGTTGTCCCCAGGGGCGTTGCTAGACATAAAGCTCTACTGGGGCACGTCCCCCCTCAAAAAAAAAAAATTAATAAAAAATAATATATATATACATATATATATATATACAATTATTATTGTTGTTTTACAATTATTATTCTAAATTTAATTAATATGTAACTTGAAAATAATGTAAAGGCACTACTGGAGTGATATGCTATGGACCATTTTTAGGGATGTAAACAATAACGATGGTCCTGACTTATTTCCTGTTTTACATTTTTATTTCCATAGCTTCTGAGGGTCCAATAAGTAGTATATATTGATAAATAATGTTATGATAGCTGTTATAACATCAAGTTATGATTGAATTGCCTCTTGTCCCAGATATTAAATAGTCTGACAACAAGCAGGAAATGTTCATGGGCCAATGACATCACCACATTGAAATGGTCTATAAAATTATTTAAAAAATCTTTTGCATGAATAATAATTTCATTTGAATGAAATTCTATAGGCAATTTTTTAATACAAAAAAAGATGTTTAATTATCTGTTGTCTTAGACTTGACACATGGCAGAGAATCCACTTGTTAAATGTGACATCATGCGAAGCGGCTTCCGGGTCCAAGCGCTCTATCAAACTGAAGGGAAAGACTCATCAAATGGTAATAATAAACGTTTACAAAGTGATGTAATACTTTCGGAAATCACGATCGCAATTTATTAAGTTTTACCTCTCTAACTGCATCCCTCCTTTGTGCTTCATACAAAAAAAATATATCAGGCATGCTTAGTATGATCACCATCATATTGTTTAAACTTTAGTTTTGTCGACTTGCAAAACTCACTGCGTGCCGTCACCTCCATATAAAAGACATGTTAACAACCAGGACTCTCACCAGGAGAATAGCAGGGCATCCAGGTCCAGGAGGAGCGGTGTGTGAGGCGCGCGGGTGTGCTTTTCTGCGCACATGCAGAGATGCGTCAGTTTGCTTTTTGATTAAACTACACTGCTTTCACCAGCGTTGGTTCGGTTACACATAAAGAATAACGTCTTTATTCCGGGATTGCCCCTCTTAATACATACACTTGTATAGGAAGTAAATAATATCTCAAAGCATTTACTGGGGCACTGGCGATTTTTACTGGGGCACGTGCCCCAGTAAATTGGGTCTAAGGATGCCCCTGGTTGTCCCAATGAAATCTCAAGATTTGTGTTGATTCAGCTAATTTTAAATAAGTAGTTTGAACAAGCAAAAATATATATTTTTGAGTGTATATATTAACATTGCTTTGTTTTAGTTTAGTTTGTAATAGTTTCAGTGTTAGTTTTTAGTTTTTGTTTGTTTTTTATAAATTAAATTTACATTTTTAAAACATGTATTCAGAGGAAACAAGAACACTACCATCTACCGATCCTCAAATTCAAATACAACAGCCCACAAGATAGCAGCCCTAAGTAATATACGTGTGCAAGACTGCTTCTGAGGTTAGATACACAGTCGTGACGGGAAGTTTGGCTCTTTCGTGACAATCCTCCCATGTTTGGACTCAACATACCAAAAATATGTAGCCATCAATCATAATTTTCATAATTTCATAATAACACGATCTGAAAAGTTTATTACAATTAAGTTTTGCAACCCAACTGAAGCACGATTCACTTATTTAAATTCCATTACGATCCAGGTTCATACACATTTTCACTACTCAAACTCCAAGACTTTTTTAACTTTTAAGTAAATTTTCATGACCTATTGATTCATATAATGTCTACATGGTAAATAATAAGAAAAACAATGTTAAAATTTGGTTTTATATCTATGAAAAATTGATTTTGATAATGCTTAAACAGCAGGATATGATAGGATATGATTAGATCAGTATGTTTAGATTGATAATTGTACAGTCAGGGTGTAGATTTGCATATAATGGTGTGCAAAGAGAAAGTGCATGGTAAATAGATTTATTTCCCCTTGTGCTTTGTATTAGTGCAAATGCACTCTCATCAAGTCTCATCAGCAATGAATAATTGAAAACCAATTGTGCTTCTACAACATTATCAATAGACATTTTACATATTTTTGTTAATCATTCACTCAACCTTCATGCCAATTCATGTTTTATTCTTTAATTACACACTATTTTTCCTCCCTGTCATCCTGGAACAAGAATCTGCTGTTTTCAGTCAATGTATGGCAGTGGTTTTCTTGCATACGACCCTCGAGGGTTCTTTTATTGTTTCATCTTGTGTCCTCAACATTTGACTGAAGCCCCAGCGGAGAGTAGGAGAGCAGCTCAATGGCTGAAATAAAGCAGCAAATCAGCTTAACGCCAGAGGAGAGTCTCATCATTCCTCCATATCAAAACCTCAGCAGCACATCTGACCTTTACATTTAAACACAGAGATGACTTTCAAACCCGCAGCCATTCAGACATGCACAGACATAAAAACACTAGGGCTGTCACTACACTCCAGCTTTTAATCTAATTAATTACACTATGTTGCCATTAAATCGCAAATTACCCGCTTGTGAAATTTAACTGAGAAATGACTCCCCAGTTGTCTTAGCGTTATGTTAAAGGGCCATGAAACCCCCCTGTCTCACCAGGGTGTTTTCACACCTCTAGTTTGGAAAAAAACAAGAAAGTGGGCGTGTCCAGCTCTGTTTAGGTGGGAGTGTCGGGGGAGGCATAGAGGGAAGGATTTGCAAATATGGGAGTTTCTGTTTGGGCACGCAGACGCAGGGGAGAAAGACAGTGACTGTGTTTACATGCATCAGTAATCAAATTACTTGCCAAATTATTAATTTGTCTACTTTAACTGCAGTTTGGCACTTTCACTTTTTATTCAGGAACATTTCCTGCATGTCCCCCGTGACAAACAAGATATTGTATGCGAGGTACTGCTGGAGAGTGGAGTTTTAATGGAGTGTTTGATACTGTATGGCGAATGGGAGAAAAAAATCCCCAGCATTTCTCAGTAACTTGCACTTGGTAGGTAGCGTCAGAAAGCCGTGTGTGTGTAGACTAGAGATGCGCGGATCAGCTGAAATGTCACCCGAATCCGCTCCTTCATTCTAATCATCCACCTGCCCGCACATATTATTTTATCTGATATATATATCTGCAACCGACCCGCACCCGATCAACACTTTAATAATTCTAATTCTTTGTTTTAAGCGAGATGATAGGTCACTGTGGATCGTTCGTTATTAACTGCAGATTCAGCTTTTACATATACAGGAAAAAGAGAACAAAAACGGCGCCACTAAAAGGCCTATGTTTACTTGGCCTTTTTCTTTGCACTGTGCAGAAACAGAATAGCATCTACTGTGCCTGGATTGGGGCTGCACTAAATGAGAGTTTGCGCGCACCGCGCTGCAGTCGTGTAAATAAGTGATCTTGTTTCTCCTAGAATGACAGCAGATTTCCTCTGATGGCTCCTCTAACTAAGAGTTTGCACAGTACTCTTGCACTTTATCCATTATTTTGGGCGGCTCTCTCATCTTTACATTCAGCAAAGTCCACTCTCTGCTTTTGTGCTGGTCAACTGCTATGACCCGCGACCCACCCGCAATTAATCATAATGTATTTTTTTATTACCCGACCCACCCGACCCGCGGATTATCCGCAGCACCCGCGGATATAACCGCTATCATCACTAGTGTAGACTATTCTGTCACAAAATGCGGCGAAAATCCTGCACGACAGGAATAGATTGATTAAGGTGTTTACATTCAGAGAGCAGCATTTACAGCAGATCTTTCTGTCTATAATATTGTACTATAATATTGCAGTGATATTAACATACTGTAAACTTAGTAACTCATTTTGACTTTAGTATGTATTTAAAAACTGAAAGAGCACTGCTGACGATACAAACTAACTTTGCCATCTAAATAAACAAACAAAGGGCACTGATCACACACGCACTTACCAAATCTGTAGTGACAATAAAGCGCGCTGATTGGTTTAAACAAAGTCTTTCTCATGAATTGATGCCGCACACTCAGAGACGTCACAATGTACTTGCAAGTACAGACAGCCACTCTCCACGCTGGATTTACACGCAAGTATCTCATAGCCGTGACGCAGCTTCAAAAATTTGTTTCAAACCGGAAGAACAAATTTGCTCAAAATAACGCAAAAACAACCAAGTTTCACTTTTTAGTGTAATATATGTGTCCTAATAGTGTTTATAGCAACGTGGGACACGTATATGACTGTCCACAGCTCAAAAAATGTGTTTTGGTGTTTCGTGCACCATTAAATTTGGCAGGATTTATAACTCATTTGAGTCTACAACAGGCATTATAAAAAATGTATCTAAGGGTACTTTTACACCTAGACTTTTTTTCCGGAACCTGGCGCGTTTGCCCAATTAGAGCGATTCATTTGGCATATGTGAACAGGGCAATCGCGCTCGGATCCGCACCAAAGCAATTGCTCCGAGACCACCTGAATGAGGTGGTCTCGGCTCGATTGAAACGAACTCTGGAGCGGATCAATTGTTGTGAGAAAGCGATACGATCCGAGCCCGGCTACATCACAGTGTTTATGGATATGTAATAGGCATACGGCGATATGAAGAGAGAATTATGAGTAGGGCGGGAGGTCATTCCAGACATCCCAAGTCTCCCAGGAGTTCCGTGAGTCTCCCGCAAATGCACAGAGACTCCCGGATGCCCGCAAACGAGTGATAATCTCCTGGAAATCGCGCATCTCCCTCCTGGTCCTCAAATACGACACGCACCCATCTCATCACCTCTCCCCACTGCATCCCTCCTCGCACTTCTTCAGACATGTCGCGCGCACCCTGTCAAACACCACCAAACCACCCCCGACAGCTGAGCGGGACTCAGCAAAATAAACTGTGAAATTCTGACCAATGTGGGGAGCGTTCGCTTACAAACTTTGCCATGTGAAAGCGAACCGCACCAAGAACAAAGAGCAACAATGTAACAATTTTATTCCCTGTTTCGGAACAAATGAATCGATTCACAGGTGTGAAAGCACCCTAAATTTGGTATGGAGATATACTGTGTTTATAGAGCATTTATTGCAGTTCCAGAATAGTTAAGTAATACACTAGATAACGCATACGGACCCTGAGCATGCGCCAATAGCGCCGCCCTATTTGTACAGTGCTCCTAGGATAAATGTAATTCAACTGCACTAGTGAAGATGCTAAACTTTAGCGCTGTGTACGGGTGTAGTAACAAGCAAACAAAAAAACCCCTAAAGCATAAAGGCAGAACATTTCATAGGTAAGACTTCGTTTTTTACATTTTTTATGTTATGAACTTTTGTGCTCAGCAAGTATTGATTATAATACAGTCACTTTCTGCATTGACCCTAAGGCAAAGTAGCACCATCTCACACTAAATACTAGGTTTATGCTAGTTTTGTCGAATAAAATCAGCAAACAATGTAAATGAAATATAAAAACTAGATGCCGAGGAGCCAGAAACTGAACGAAAGTGAGCAAGTCGTTCATAACGGAGATTCATTCACAAACGAATCACTCCCTCCATTAGAATTAGAAGTGAAAGCAGGAGAGGGGGTGTGTTTCAAGACACGGATTACATTCAATTTAACAGGTAGGGAGGATGATACATCTCCATGCACACAAACACACGCTCAAACTAATTCTTAGATTGTTTCACCTTCAGAAGAAATGAGCCAAAATAAAGGTTTTTCCTTAAAGCATGCAGAATTATCTGCCAATGGTAAGTAAAATAATCTTGTTTTTGCTTTAAAATGTAGATATTTAGACTAGAAACAAGACAAAAAAAATCAGAAATTTTGCATAAATCATATCAATGCTGTTTAAATAATACAATAAATCTTTGTTACACATCCAATCATCATTTTTTGTGCTTAAATGTTCTAAACTCCCTTCAAATGCTCAGTCACAGAGATTAAATACACATGCAAGTGATAAACTTGAACTCTATTATGGTTAAACTAGCAGTAACTCAACAAACCACATGCATTCTGTGGCTCTTGATCAACTATATTTCAGACTGAACATTGCATATGTAGGGATGCGTACCGAAACTCGGTACTTTATCGGTATCAGTGCTACAATATAAAAGACTGAAGTATCGATAAGACGTTAATGGTTCTGTTTTTGGTACTGGTCAATTATTGCTGAATAAACATTACTTACAGTAGCATAATTTAACTGACCAACCTTTTCTAATTTGCAATATTTGATATTCATCTGCATAGTTGGCAAAAGAAATGCTTCTGTTTCCGGCGAACACGTCAAGCATAAAAGCCAACTCGTGCACACACAGTTCGTAAGCTTGAGGAATGAACCAAACAGGTTGTATTTCCCGAGTGGACAGCAACAATGCCCGTTGCAACAAACGCTACAAGTTGTTTTGCTGTATAAGCAGAAAAGCAAGCAATGTGGTAAAATGAAAGTGTCTTTTAAAAGTGCATTAACTGCAGAAAGACAAATGACAAGTTTTCGACTGCCTAGCTACTAACGATAACGTTACATCATCCACATCGTTATGCCAGCAGTCAATCACCTAAACTAGTATAATATTAATAGTTTAATAAACAAACACATTCGGTTACAATGAAGCATTTTTTCTGCCTAAATAAGTCTTAAACATTAAAAACGCTTTTACATCAGCTGTATTTACAAATATAGCCTATGAATAGCCTAATAATAAACTACGCTTATTGATAAATGACAAAAAACAGCTAGTTTTTACATTGTTAACTGACAAAACACTGTTAACTCATTTATATGAATGCGTTAATGAAAAATCTTAAACATTATCTTATTTAACTGCATTTTGCAACTCAAAGTGGGTATTTTAGAGTCATTTTCCTTCAAACCATTGTACATTCTTTTACAGAAAAAAAATATTTCTTTGTTTTACCATTATTGGTTTCGTTTTATTTTACATTAAAAACGTAATAATAAAACTAAATTTTTTGTTGTTGTTTTGTTTTTATAAAAGAAACCACTACAAAAAGTACTGATAAAAAAACGCTAAAGTACCGAACCAATAAGTGGTATCAATAAAAGTAATAAGTAATACAGTTAAAACGTTAATGATACCCATCCCTATGCATATGTGACTATTGCAAATGCACACATTGCGATGAAACGATATATTGTGCAGCCCTATTGCTAATCTCAAACATTTGACAACTAATATAAATCATTTTAACGAGTTGATTAAAAACTCTGACACCATGAAACCACAATACCACAGTACAATAAATGAGCCACACACAAATACCATTATACTAGCTATGTTTCCATCCACCTATTTTTATGCACATTTCGGTTATTGGAAACGCCACGATGCGCATACATTTTGAAAATGCACATTAAAAAGCATATGTGCATAACTGAGTAGGATAAACTTTCTATTCCATAAGAAAAGATGTGCATAAACGACATTGGAAACACTTTTACTGAACAAATTCCAGTATGCGCATTAAAATAAGTCATGTGATTTTGTTATAAGAGATCATGTGATGATAAAAATGTGTGTGAATGGACAAACCAGCAGGCTGAGCACATTGTAAAACATCTGAAATGTTATTTTGGTCTTTTTTTTTATTAAACAAAAAAAACTACAAAAAGTACCAATAAACAAAACGTTAAAGTACCGAACCAATAAGTGGTATCGATAAAAGTAGTAATACAGTTAAAACCTTAATGATACCCATCCCTATGCATATGTGACTATTGCAAATGCACACATTGCGATGAAACTATATATTGTGCAGCCCTATTGCTAATCTCAAACATTTGACCACTAATATAAATCATTTTAACGAGTTGATAAAAACGTACCTTCACCACAGGCCAGTAGTGTGGCTGACCCAGGAGTTTAGTGATGGCAGGGATGCCGTAATGCAGCCGGACTGCATTCTGGGCCAGCTCAGCGTCGGGATGGCGGCTGGTGAGGTGTCTCAGGGCACAAACGGCAGGTTCGGCCACGTCCTCCTTCTCTCCGGCTCGGAGCACAGCATGAATGAGCGCCTCCACACCGCCGCTCTGCGTGACCAGGGCCTTGTTGCGGGCGTTGTTGCAGGTGAGGTTTGACAGGATGCCAGTGGCGCAGGTCAGCATGTTGACATCATCAGAGCCCAGCTGACTCACTAAGATCTGCAGCAGACCGTCCAGACCTTCCTGAACACAAATAAAGCAAGACGAGGTCAGATGTTGTCGAAGAGAATGGATTGCATCGCTGTGTGGAATACTTGATTCTGATTGGTCAAGAATATACAGCGCTCAGCATAAATAAGTACACCCCCTTTTTGAAAAGACATATTTATTCATTTATGTATAACGTTGAAATGTATGTATATGTATGCATTATATCATCTTCGCATCAAATTACAAAAAAAGATGTACTGCTTGTTTGAGGTGTTTCTAATGGCCAGCAGCTGGCTCCCTGCAACTCTCACATGCTCGCCCACTGAAGCTAAGCAGGACTGCGCCCAGTCAGTACCTGGTTGGGAGACCACATGGGAATGCTAGGTTGCTGTCAGAAGTGGTGTTAGAGAGGCCAGCAGGGGGAGCTCAACCTGCAATCTGTGTGAGTCTTAATGCCCCAGTATAGTGAGTGAGTCCTAATGCCCCAGTATAGTGAAGGGGACTCTATACTGCTCAGTAAGTGCCGTCTTTCGGAATGAGATGTTAAACTGAGGTACTGACTCTTTGTTATTATTATTATTATTGGTTATTAAAAATCCTTCGAACATAAGTAGGGGTTAAACTCCGGCATCTTGGCCAAATTTGCCCACTGGCGTCTGTCCATCATGGCCTCCTAACCATCCCCATATCATAACTGGCCAATCAGCTGGTGTGTAGTGTGTGGTCTGGCACAATATGTCTGTCATTGCGTCACCAAGGTGGATGCTAAACACTGGTGGTGGGTGAGGAGATTCCCCCCAAAAATGTGTAAAGTGTTTTAAGTGTCCAGAAAAGCGCCATATAAATGTAAGGTATTATTATTATTATTATTATTAATGCAGCATCTATGGGGACAGTAAATTAGACATTGTTTTTTCTTCTGAATGCCGTTATCCCTCTCACACATTTTTTCCCCATTTTTTCTGAAATCTTGGTAACCCCATTGTGGAGTTTTTCTCTTATTAATTCAGCAAATAGGATTGCAAAAAAATATTTGTTGCATTCTCCCTTTCACTGCGCTCTGAGTTTACCCAACTATAACAACTTCCACTGCTGAGAAACTGGGAAATGTGAAAAGGGATCACATAGATATAGATCACATATTTTGGTGGATTTAAACAAAATTGTTTTATTAAACAGGTATAAAAATAATGATTTAAATTCAAACATTACACTTTATTTCTTTATGTTTCTCTTGTTTTTTTCCTTTTTATTCAAAGTTTATTTATTTATTTAACATTATTTCGCAATTTTTTTACTTCACTTTTCTAATTGAATATATTATTGAGATTTAATTCATTTCTGTCATAAAAAGCTTAATTGCATCACTGGTCTAGACTTGAGTGTCAGAATATTTAAAATCCTTTTAGACTCTTTCTCATTTATTACCATTGTTGAACTCAGTTGTGCTGCTTTACTTTTTGGTGGAAAAATATGATTTTATATACATATTTTGATGAACAGAAAGTAAAAAATATTTATATTAAAAAGTGCTTTTAGTTTTATAAACGGCTTTACAATCAATTTTGATGTATCCTTAATGATTTGGTGAAGCTTTATGGTTTGTTTTATTTTTACAGACCAAACTTTAGAATAATCATATACAGAAAGTTCCTCTACTGATAACACTGTATATAAAATATATGACAAAATAAATGTGTCTTTAAAAAAAATTAGGCACTTATAACAGACGTGATTAGAATTTTTTTGTTTGTTTGTTTGTTTGTTTTTTATTCAATAAACAATTTTGTGTTATGTCAGAATGACATTATGGGGAATCACCAGATGACCAATCACCCTGAAGAGTAAGGAAAAGGCCCAATGAATCTCCAGCTGAATGCTTGGCTCTTCAGCATTAAAGCTCTCCTTCAGGTTCAATTCATAGGCATTCTTCCGAGTGATTGGTCAATCTGGCGATTCCCCATAATATCGGTCTGACATAACGTCCTCATTCCATCCTTCAGGGAACAAGGGTTACAACAGTAACTGAGACATTCCTAGTCATAGTTTTTTCCTAGCCAACACAAATCAGAAAAAACTACATAATGAATACAAATGTTTAGTGGAAATTTATGATTAAATTAATCCTTGAGTATTGTTAAAATTTACTACCCTGTCGTTATGTTAGTGGCTGTTTTTGCAAGATCATAAGGTGTCATGACTTTGCAGTCAAAAAATGTCATTATAATGGAAGTCAATAGGGCAAAAACAGCCAGTTACATGAGGAAAGGGTCGTAACTTTGCCCAGATTGTATTGTTGAGTTTACCACTTTCAAAGCATTTTCCCAAAATATGTCTCAAAATAGGATTTGTCACCAAAAAGCATACCATTTACTGAAACCCAGACAAAGTTGTGGCCAAATTAAGATTTAAAATCACCCCAGAGTGGATGAAAACATTCCTAACAGCACACAAGAGTTAAATGAATAAATACATTATCTCTAAATCACATTTGCAAAAAAAAAAGAAAGAAAGAAAGAAAAAAAACAAATCTACCAAAAAAGGTACTCTCGCTATTACAATCAGGTGCTGTATATTGCTATTAAAAATCACACCTAAAATATCACATCATGATGACAAAATTAAATTCCAGCACATTAATTTGTGATAATAAAGTCCCATACCTGGAGAATTAAAGAAAGCTTTTAGCACGAATATAATGATGGGAAAAAGGCATTGGACACAACATTTATCACATCTCCAGGGGAGTGAAAACAGGCCGAAAACATCACCTGTCGTCTCCAATTTGGCAGGTCGGCAGATGTTAACTTTAACACCTCCTGTGGTTTGTTACTGAAACAGTGAGTATTTTAAAGGGCTCCAATTCTGGCCTTTTTACAAGATGTAAAATAAGTGTCTCCAGAAAATGTCTGTAAAAATTCAGGTCAAAGTACCCATCAGATCATTTATTATACCGTGCTGAAAATGTCAATTTTTGGGTCAGAGGGAGTTGAAGCGATTTTGGCCCCTGTGTTTTTAAATGCAAATGAGCAGGTTCTCCCCGCCCACTCAAAGTAGGTTATCCCCGCCCACTCCTCCAATGTCAGGGTAAACAGAAAAAAGTCAGAAAGCAACTCTGACACAGAGAAACCACAATACCACAGTACAATGAATGAGCCACACACAAATACCATTACACTAGCTATGTTTCCATCCACCTATTTTCATGCACATTTTGGTTATTGGAAATGCCACGATGCGCATACATTTTGAAAATGCACATTAAAAAACATGTGCATAACTGAGTAGGATAAACTTTCTATACAATAAGAAAAGATGCGCATAAACTATGATGAAAACACTTTTACTGAACAAATTCCAGTATGCGCAATAAAAAAAGTCATGTGATTTTGTTATGAGATCATGTAATGTTAAAAATGTGTGTGAATGGACAAACCAGCAGGCTGAGCACATTGTAAAACATCTGAAATGTTATTTGGGTCATTCTAAAATGCCTTAACCATTTCAGTATTAATGTTTTTATACTATTAATTACCTCAAGAACTGTCAGGAGCATCTGTGCTCTGCGTCTCATACCTTCAAATGCCACCGCGCGTTGTCTTCTGAGGTGCAAATCATTTATTAAACAAAGAAAAGATTTGTGTAGCTTCTCCTACGGCAGCAAATTCCACTTTCATTTAGGATATTTGGCGCCAGTTACTCAGGAAATGACAATTTTGTTGTCCGCACATCTTTTATGTGATATTCTAGTTTTGCGCATAAATTTAATTCTTATTTTTGGATGGAAATATAGCTAATAATTGCACACACAAACATACACGTGTGCACGTTTAACATGTTAAGCTGTTTTTGCTTATCTACTCATAGCAAATGTGACCAAATGTCTACCAAAGCTGTATAGAGATCTATTATAGCTAAGTTACTATACAAAATAAACCTGATTTAATGTCCACAAACTGGGACTCCTGTGATTGAAGTGTCCTCGTTTATAGCTGTGCACACTGTGCAGATGTGCTGATTCCAGCGGTTATTACGTATGGTAATTACATAGCTCAAAAAGTTTAAAATGCAATATAAAAATACAAAAAGTGACATTTATTGCTTCTTGAGGTGCAGTTTGATCACAGAGAGTTTGGACAGATCTTT
>CAIGQZ010000253.1:6004707-6014833 GCA_903798205.1 Danio tinwini
ATATATATATATATATATATATATACACACACTCACCGGCCACTTTAGGTACACCTGTTCAACTGCTTGTTAACGCTTATTGCTAATCAGCCAATCACATGGCAGCAACACTCAATGCATTTAGTCATATAGACATGGTCAAAACGATCTGCTGCAGTTTAAACCGACTTTAAACGTGGCATGGTTGTTGATGCCAGACGGCTGGTCTGAGTATTTTAGAAATTTCTCTACTACTGAGATTTTTACGCACAACCATCTCTAGGGTTTACAGAGAATGGTCCGAAAAAGAGAAAATATTCAGTGAGCGGCAGTTTTGGGGGGCACAAATGCCTTGTTGATGCCAGAGGTCAGGGAAGAATGGCCAGACTGGTTTGAGCTGATAGAAAGGCAACAGTAACTCAAATAGCCACTTGTTACAACAGAACAGAGGTATGAGGAAGAGCATATTTGAACACACAACATGTCCAACCTTGAGGCAAGTGGGCTACAACAGCAGAAGACCACACCGGGTGCCACTCCTCTCAGCTAAGGACAGGAAACTGAGGCTACAATTCGCACAGGCTCACCAAAATTGGACAATAAAAGATTGGAAAAACATTGCCTGGTCTGATGAGTCTCGATTTCTGCTGCAACATTCGGATGGTAGAGTCGGAATTTGACGTCAACAACATGAAAGCATGGATCCATCCTGCCTTGTATCAACGGTTCAGGCTGGTGGTGGTGTAATGGTGTGGGGGATATTTTCTTGGCACACTTTGAGCCCATTATTACCAATTGAGCATCGTGTCAAAGCCACAGCCTACCTGAGTATTGTTGCTGACCATGTCCATCCCTTTATAACCACAGTGAACCCATCTTCTGATGGCTACTTTCAACAGGATAACGCGTCATGTCATAAAGTGAGGATCATCCGACTGTTTTCTTGAACATGACAATATGTTCAATGTGCTCAAATGGCCTCACCAGTCACTAGATCTCAATCCAATAGAACGACTTTGGGATGTGGTGGAGTGGGAGATTCACATCATGGATGTGCAGCCGACAAATCTGCAGCAACTGTGTGATGCTATCATGTCAAAATTGACTAAAATCTCTGATGGATATTACCAGTACCTTGTTGAATCTACGCCACAAAGGATTAAGGCAGTTCTGAAGGCAAAAGGGGGTCTAGTAAGGTGTACCTAATAAAATGGCCGGTGAGTAGATAGTTTTGTAGGCATTGGTAAGGTGTTGATAAGAAGTTACTAAAGCATTTTGAAAGGTTGCTAGGTTGTTGGTCTAAGATGTTCTGGCCATTTGTGTTTCTTGGCGGATGCAAGGATGTTGCTAGGGTGCCTGGGAGGTTGCTAGGCAGATGCTAAGGTGCTCTGGGTGGTTGCTTGGGCATTTCTAGGGTATTGCTCAGCACTTGCCAAGGTATTATTGGTGGCTGTCAGATGGTGCTTAGTGGTTGCTAGGAATTTACTTGCCATTGCTAAGCATGTGTTCTTTGGATTGTATCTCTGGCATTGATAAGCAGTTACTAGGGTGCTCTGTGCGGTTGCTCTGGAGCTGAATTCCACAATATATGGCTTTCAGTATAAATCTGTGGGATTTTTCACCTGCTCCATCATCCACCAGACAAAAAAAAATCTAATTGCTCTGCAAAGTAAAAGCAGCTCTGCTCAATAAGCCACACGATTTGAGGTATCATTCGTATTGAGTCATTCAGCACAGGTTAAGAGATTAGAAGGAATCTCAAGCCCTAAGCATGAGGAATAACAGCAAGCAGCGAGCAAACACACGGTCGACAGAGTGGAAAAGCTCATTTACCTGCTTGGTTGCAGCGTCAGAGAGATTCCTCAGGGTCCACAGGCAGTTCTGTGTTAGCCGCTGACTCGAACCTGTGAGATGTTGGCCGAGGGCCTGCATACCTCCTGCCAAATGGAGAGAAAGAGGTTTAGAGTCCATATTTATCGGACTAAGCCACAGGAAAAAAAAAAAAAAAGAAGAAAGAACAAAACTATCCAGCTACACAAGCCGCTCTATAAAGAAGGCTGTATTTCTCCATGGATTAGCCATTGTCTGCCAAGGGGAGAGAAATGTCTTTTGGAGTCTGTGCAGATAAACTAAAAGCCACATGGCTTAGGAAGATAAAAAGAGGGAAGGAGATTAGGAGACATCCTTGAAAACTGCCTCTCATCCCACGTTGTAACTACCTGATCCTCAGTGCTTTCTCAAGACGAGCGTCGAGACATATGGACGAGGACATGGTCATGCCATAACTGTAAAGACTTTTATTGGATCGGCACTGGCAGGCAAGATAAGGCGAGATATTTGAGTCCCGTAACCTTTGTCAGTGTATATCTAAGTGTTAATTCGCTGAAAGGTCAGCATTAATAAAGTTACATCCATACAGCGATGGCACTGACAGCTGGAGATAAAGCTGGGTTTAAGCATAAATCGCACCTTTAATATTTTTTAATTAGTTTTAAATCTGCTTATTTAGTTGAGTTCAGTGGCTGAATCATATTCTGTATGCATCATGTGTTTTTTAGACTGAAGTGGCTTACACAAATGCTCCTGACATTTCGAGTTATTGGGATTGTAACATTTGACACTCAACAAAAAAATGTTGTTTGCTGTTTGTTCAAACTACTTATTTAAAAAAGCTGAAACAACACAATCATTGAGTTTTTTGGGGACAACTTAATTGTTTTATGTTAAATCCACTTAAATTTGTAAACACTAATAAGCTAATGTAATTCCTTTATGTTGTTCCAAAACAACTCGATTGTGTGAAACCCAGCATTTTTTACAGAGTACTAATACCAGCCATTTTAGTACTTGTGTTTGAGTTTATTTGTTCGTCAGTTTTGAAATTAATAAAATGCTGCTGACTACACTGTATTTTTGATTTATTATACACTCACCGGCCACTTTATTAGGTACACCTTACTAGTACCGGTTTGGACTTTTGCCTTCAGAACTGCGGTAATTCTTCACGGCATAGATTTAACAAGGGGCTGGAAATATTCCTCAGATTTTGGTCAATACTGACATGATAGAATCACACAGTCGCTGCAGATTTGCACATCCATGATGCGAATCTCCCATACAGGTGCTCTATTGGATTGAGATATGGTGACTGTGGAGACCATTTGAGTACAGTGAACTCATTGTCATGTTCAAGAAACCAGTCTGGTGTGTTATCCTGCTGTAAGTAGCCATCAGAAGATGGGTACACTGTTGTCATAAAGGGATGGACATAGTCAGCAACAATACTCAGGAAGGCTGTGGCATTGACATAATGCTCAACTGGTACTAAAGACCCCAAAATGTGCCAAGAAAATATCTCCCAGACAATTACACCACCATCACCAGCCTGAAGTGTTTTTATAAGGGAGGATAGGTCCATTCTTTCATGTTGTTGTTGACTGAGACTCATCAGATCAGGCAACGTTTTTCCAATCTTCTATTGTCCAATTTTGGTGAGCCTGTGCCAATTGTAGCCTCAGTTTCCTGTTCTTAGCTGACAGGAGTGGCACCCGGTGTGGTCTTCTGCTGCTGTAGCACATCAGGCTCAAGGTTGAATGTGTTGTGCATTCAGAGATGCTCTTCTGCATACCTCGATTGCAACAAGTGGTTATTTGAGTTACTGTTGCCTTTCTATCAGCTCAAACCAGTCTGGCCATTCTCCACTGACCTCTGGCATCAACAAGGCATTTGTGCCCACTAAATTGCAGCAGATCTTCTTGACCATGTCTACATGCCTAAATTTGAATCAGTGATTGGTTGATTAGAAATTTGCGTTAACAAGCAGTTGGACAGGTGTACCTAATAAAGTGGCCGGTGAGTGTATATTTAAAAGAGTCAAACTTGACCATGTCTACATGCCTGATTGCTGCCATGTGATTGGCTGATTAGAAATTGGCGTTAACGAGCAGTTGGACAGGTGTACCTAATAAAGTGGCCAGTGCGTGTTTATAGCCTTACAGAACATTAAAAAAGACCTTAGAAAAACATTAAAGCCATTTCTTTTAAAAACTTATACAAAAATTGGCAACATCAATCACAAGACATACAAATGTAAATCACCCCCCAAATCTCATATATAGATCTGCATCATGAATCATGAAAGACTTGGAAAAAAATCATAGAAATTCATACATCTAGAAAAATGTGAAGAAAGATTTTAAAACATCTGAAGCACACAAAATGAGATGGAGATTGCAATATTAGAAGAAAATTATACCGAAATGCCCAAGAGAACAGTCCTCGGGAATGAAAATAAAGACATAAGATAAAAGTCCTCTAGGAACACTGCGAAAGTGAAAGAGAGTTTAAAGAGGAGCATAACACACACACACACACACACACACACACACACACACACACACACATACACACACACACACACACACACACACACACACACTCACCAGAATCTACAATAGCCGGCTTGTTGCTTGGACAGACAGAAAGCACCTTTAGGACTCTACTGGTGGTCCAGAGGAGCTTCTCATAGTTGTAGTTTCTCATAATGAATACCAAACATTCTGGTCCACCATTAGCCAGGATGATCAACTGAGAAGAGACAACAAGGATATTGTTAGGAATAATTGGCAATGGGCCATTGCACTTTTAGCTTAGCTTCATGTTGTGGTGGCATCACCTCAGATGTTCATTATTGTGTATAATTCAACTGTCTGCCATCAATTATTCCTTAACTAATTCAACAAACAGTCAGTTATATTAAGCTTATACTATGGTAACCTCTTATAAAAACATTGTTGACAAACACATTTACCAGGTTTTGGTCTTCAAAAAGCTCCAGTGTGTAGTATTAGACCCTTACACGTCTACTCCAAAGCCTTCTGATATGTTTTGATGTGATTTCTGACAATTATAAGCTGTGACGTAACTGACATCATTTGGCACAGTGATATAGAACTGTAATGTGTTCAAAACGACATCAAATTGACGTCAAAAAACATGTCAAAAATGCTAATAGATAAATAATGACACAAAATAATATTTAAGGAGCTGCTGAAACAGTTCTACACTTCCATCATTGAATCAGTCATCTGCACTTCAATAACAGTCTGGCTTAGCTCAGCTACCAAATCTGACCTCGGAAGATTACGTCGAATAGTTTGGACTGTCGAGCGAATCACTTGTACAACCCTCCTTATTCTCCAAGAACTGTACTTATCCAGAGCGAGTAGAACGGCTGCCAAAATCACCCTGGACCCCTCACACCCAGCACACTGCCTCTTTGAACTTTTCCCTTCTGGTCGACGCTACAGAGCACTGCCCACCAGAACAGCTCAAAGGTTTCTTCCCTCAGGCAATCCATCTCATGAGCACTTTATGATAATAATTGTGAAACAAACATCACTACTTTTTATACACATATACACTTATTTATTTAACAAGATACTTTACATGCCAATTGCACCTAACAGCTGCACATATAACGTTATACAGTGCATCCGGAAAGTATTCATAGCGCTTGACTTTTTCCACATGTTTTTATGTTATAGTCTTATTCCAAAATGGATTCAATTCATTTATTTCCTCAAAATTTTCCACACAATCCCCCATAATGACAATGTGAAAAAAAGATTTTTTGAAATTGTTGCAAATGTATTACAAATAAAAACCTGAAAAATCACATGTACTTAAGTATTCACAACTTTGCTCAATACTGTGTTGATGCACCTTTGGCAGCAATTACAGCCTCAAGTCCTTTTGAATATGATGCCACAAGCTTGGCACACCTGTCTTTGGGAATTTTTTGCCCATTCCTCTTTGCAGTACCTCTCAAGCTCTATCAGGTTGGATGGGAAGCGACGGTGTACAGCCATTTTTAGATCTATGTTCAATAGGATTTAGGTCTGGGCTCTGGCTGGGCCACTCAAGGACATTCACCGAGTTGTTGTAAAGCCACTGCATTGATATTTTGGCAGTGTGCTTTTGGCCATTGTCTTGCTGGAAGATGAACCATCGCCCCAATCTGAGGCCAAGAGCACTCTGAAGCAGGTTTTCATTCAGGATGTCTCTATACATTACTGCATTCATCTTTCCCTCTATTTTGACTAGTCTTCCAATTCCTCTTGCTGAAAAACATCCCCACAGCATGATGCTGCCACCACCATGCTTCACTGTAGGGATGGTATTAGCCTGGTGATGAGCGGTGCCTGGTTTTCTCCAAATGTAACGCCTTGCATTCACTCCGAAGAGTTCAATTTTAGTCTCAGTAGACCAGAGAATTTTGTTTATGATCTGAGAGTCCTTCAGATGCCTTTTGGCAAATTCTAGGCAGGGAGTGGCTTCCGTCTGGCCACTCTAACATACAGGCCTGATTGGTGGATTGCTGCACAGATGGTTATCCTTCTGTAAGGTTCACCTCTCTCCCCAGAAGAACGCTGGAGCTCAGACAGAGTGACCATCAGGTTATTGACCTCCCTGACTAAGGCCCTTCTCCCCTGATCACTCAGCTTAGATGGCTGGCCAGCTCTAGGAAGAGTCCTGGTGGTTCCAAACATCTTCCACTTACGGATGATGGAGGCCACTGGGCTCACTGGAACTTTCAGAGCAGTAGAATTTTTTCTGTAACCTTCCCCAGCCTTGCGCCTCGAGACAATCCTGCCTCTGAGGTCTACAGACAATTCCTTTGTCTTCATGCTTGGTTTGTGCTTTGACATGCACTGTCAATCCTGGGACCTTATATAGACAGGTGTACGCCTTTTCAAATCATGTCCAACAGGTGAACTTCAATTAAGCTGCTGAAACATCTCAAGAATGATCAGTGGAAACAGAATGTACCTGAGCTCAATTTAGAGCTTCACGGCAAAGACTCTAAATCATCTGAGAGCTTCAATTACACATTGACACAATACATGTAAAATATTACATACATGTCAAAAATGACATCAAATTAACATCTAACTTTAGCATCAAAAATCACTCCATGAATGGCTTACAGGACAGTTCTTTAATCCATTTTGGATGTGTTTTTAATGCCAATGTTAGATGTCAATTTGATGTCTATGTTTTGACATCTTGGTCATCAATTGACATTTAAATCAATCTGCATTTTTAATGTATGGCAGCACAACTTAGTATATTCAACAGACAATCAGAATCCTACAGTCAACAGACCGTGTACTATATGCTTTAATGTCAATGTAATATGGAGAAGTTCAACTCTCAAATGCAAACACTCACCTTGCTCTCCTGATTTCCATATGAAAGCAGCTGCAGGCAGTCTGTTGTGATGGCCAGGAACTTTGGGTTGGTCTTTTTCAGAAGGGGAACCATCCTTTGAAGTCCATCAGCCAAGCGCACCGCCATCTTGGCTCCCTCCTGGTGCAGTAGCAGGTTGTGTAACGTGGTAATGGCATAAAACAGCACAGACTCCATAGGTGAACTGCAAAAATATATCAAACATTTTGGTCAAACAGATTATAACGTCCCAAAATGGAATTTAGTTCCTCTTGTGAGGAGGAATTAGATGGTTGAACATGAACATGCTCAGGACTAACCAACGTAAAGATATGGGTTAAAGGTCTCATTAAATTAAAACAAAAATTTTTGGATCCTAGTATCAATAAGCACTCACCGGCCCCTTTATTAGGTACACCTTACTAGTACTGGGTTGGACCCTTTTTGCCTTCAGAACTGCCTTAATCCTTCATGGCATAGATTTAACAAGGTACTGTAAATAATCCTCAGAGATTTTAGTCCATATTGACATGATAGAATCACACAGTTGTTGCTGATGTGTCGGAATCTCCCGTTCCACCATATCCCAATGGTGCTCTATTGGATTGAGATATGGTGACTGTGGAGGCCATTTTAGTACAGTGAACTCATTGTTATGTTCAAGAAACAGTTTAAGATTATTTGAGCTGTATTACATGACGCATTATCCTGCTGGAAGTAGCCATCAGAAGATGGTTATGCTGTGGTCATAAAAGGATGGACATGGTCAGCAGCAATACTCAGGTAGGCTGTGGCATTGACACAATGCTCAATTGGTACTAATGAGCCCAAAGTGTGCCAAGAAAATATCCCCTACACCATTACACCAGCCTGAATTGTTGATTCTAGGCAGGATGAATCCATGCTTTCATGTTGTTTAAAAATCAAGACTCATCAGGCCAGGCAACATTTTTCCAATATTCTATTGTCCAATTTTGGTGAGCCTGTGCCAATTGTAGCCTCAGTTTCCTGTCCTTAGCTGACAGGAGTGGCACCCGGTGTGGTCTTCTGCTGCTGTAGCTCATTTGCTTCAAGTTTTGATGTGTTGTGCATTCAGAGATGCTCTTCTGCATACCTTGGTTGTAACGAGTGGTTATTTGAGTTACTGTTGCCTTTCTATCAGCTTAAACCAGTCTGGCCATTCTCTACTGACCTCTGGCATCAACAAGGCATTTGCACCCACAGAACTGCCGCTCACTGGATATTTTCTCTTTTTCGGACCATCCTCTGTAAACCCTAAAGATGGTTGTGCATGAAAATCCAAGTAGATCAGCAGTTTCTGAAATACTGAGACCAGACCATCTGGCACCAACAACCACGTTCACAGTCACTTAAATCACCTTTCTTCGCCATTCAGATGCTCGGTTTGAACTGCAGCAGATCGTCTTGACCATGTCTACATGCCTAAATTTGAATCAGTGATTGGCTGATTAGAAATTTGCGTTACAAGCAGTTGGACAGGTGTACCTAATAAAGTGGCCAGTGAGTGTATATTTAAAAGAGTCAAACCTGCATTCAGCACCTTTAAAAATAAGCCCTCAAGTTTTAAGATTTTTGAAAACTGTTTACTCAACAGGATTATAATGTACAATAAACACCAGCAGCTTTAAAACAAAAACTGGCAAGAGTAAACAGTTGTCCTGTCATATTAAACTGAAACAGAAGAGACTATTTTTCACATCAGTAAGATTACACACTTCATCTTTACAGATCTGAACTGCTATCAGATTTGTCCCACACCGATTTCTTCACGATATCACCACAACATCCTTAATCAAGACGTTTAACTACAGGCTGAGGCAAGGAGACTGTCCCTGTGAGTTAATATGGTGATAGTGTGTATGTGTGTGTGTGTGTCAAAGTTCCAGAGGCTCTGACTGAACGGTCATAAAGATCCTGCTCCGCTCTATTATCTCAACATCTGCTGTAAATGGGCTTTCTGACAGAGCAAATTCCCCATCACAGTCCAAATATATCTCTAAAATACAGCTCTGCGGTGCAGTTTTTATACACAGAGACAGGACTGGACACACCGTCCTGCTTTAGCATTTCAGTCACAATGTTCATCAGAGTTTAGCTGTGGGCTCCATTCACAAACTATAAAGAAGATAAAGTTAGGAAAATGAATGTGCGCCACAATGAGAGGAAAGCTAAACACGCTCGGCGAATGATAATAACATTTTAATCAGACTGAAAAAGCAAGGATTATGGCTTCCCTCAAGACTGGCTTTAAAGGGCTAGTTTGCTTAAACATTTTAATTGTGCCATTTTTGCCACTTTCTTTCTTCTGTTGAACACAAAATATTATCTTTTGAAGAATGCTGGTTGATGGCACCCACTGACTTCCACAGTATTTTTTTTTTGATGGCACCCATTGATTTCCATAACATTTTTATGGCACCCATTGGCTTCCATAGTATTTTTATGATACCCATTGACTTCCTTAGTAATGTTTTTGATGGCACCCTTTGACTTCCATAGTATTTTTGGCACCCATTGACTTTCATAGTATTTTTTGATGGCACCCATTGATTTCCATAGCATTTTTTTGGATGGCATCCATTGACTTACACAGTAATTTTTATGGCACCTATTAACTTCCATAGTATTTTTTATTTTATGGCACTCATTGACTTCCATAGTAATTATTTTTTGATGGTACCCATTGGCTTCCATAGTAATTTTTTTGATGGCACCCGCTGACTTTCAAAGTAATTTTTGGATGGCACTGATTGACTTCCATGGTACTTTTTTGGATGGTACCCATTGACTTCCATAGTATTTTTTTAATGGCACCCATCGACTTCCACAGTAACTTGTTTGATGGCACTCATTGACTTCCATAGTCATTTTTTATAGCACCCATTGACTTCCATAG
>CAIGQZ010000253.1:6018804-6028871 GCA_903798205.1 Danio tinwini
AGACAGACAGACAGACAGACAGACAGACAGACAGACAGACAGACAGATCTGCACCTGGTCATCATCAGCCAGTAGTTTGGTGAGCTCTGGCACTGCTCGTGTGGCCAGCTCTGCATCATCCTGGTAGTTGATGAGGTGGACAATAGCAGTCTTCAACAGCTGTGAGGGCTCCGCCAGTCTCTGCACATTAGTGGGCTGGTCTGGGTTGCTCTGCGGGGTGAGAATCGTCTCTCCCTCCACCAGGGTCTCGGGGAACATTGCAGCACGCACTCGCTGAGCTCGAGTCAGACTGAACTGAGCCTCCATATCTGAACACACATACACACATACACACGGGAAAGAGTCTTGATAAACAAAACACTCATGCTGATTACAGTGATTTTACACTGTTGGAAAGTTTTTTCATATAATGTCTGAAAGGTTTCAACAGATTTGTTGATTTTATAAAAACATGGCTGACAACTAAAAAGACAGCATGTCCAATATATTCGTTTTAAAAATAAACATTCTAATATTTTGAGTCCCAAAAAGCATAGTTCTGAGGCTCAGCAGCAATAACTACTACTACCACTATAACAAGTAATACATTTTTTATCATCATATCTATATCTATATCTATATATATATATATATACTACTGATAATAAATTAAATTAAATAAGTAAATAAATAAATCTTAATTAATAGTATAATAAAAAAATAAACATTGAAACTATTTTAGCATAGTATTAAATATAAAGTACTATTCCTGAGTCCACGCTTTTGACATAATATTATCAACTAAACAACGACAACAGCAATAATAATATATTATTAATCAATTACTAATAATTATTACACTTATTATTGTTATTACTATTATTAAATACACACTACTATAAATAAATTAAATTAATTTCAATTTATTTATAAAACGCAATTAAACGCAATAACGTTGACCAATATGGTGTACAAAATAAATCAGAAGAAATAAAATTAAGACAAAACACAGTCAAAAATACAAGCAACAAACATAAAAGAAAGCATTACACTTAAAAAAACATTACAAATGAATAGATATGATTTTAATAACAGCTTTAAGATTTAATTTGGTATTAAATAAGTTTAAATAAGTAAATATTGCACAGTATTGTATTTCTTCTTCTTCAGTTTTAGCCAGTCCTGTGGGATTATTCCCCATCTTGCATCACTGCATTACCCTTTTCTTTCTGCATCATGTGGGCTCCTTATGTCTTATTCTCGGAGAATGACAGCTACAAAGTCAAAACTTTTGTATTATTTGACTCTAGATAAGTTGGAAGATAACAACTCATAATTAATTTACAGTGCACTTATAAATTTTGCCAGTAATACTTAAAAATTACCAGTAATACTGTAAAATCTACCAGCACAGTGTTAATTAATAATTACTATAAAACTTTTGCACAATTGTAATTGTTAATTTACAGTGTGCTTGTAAATTTTACAGTAATACTGTAAAAAATTACCAGTAATACTGTTAAAAAATACCAAGTAATACAGTAAAAATTGCCAGTAATACTGTAAAAATTTGCATTAATATTGTAAAAATTACCAGTAAAAATTGCCAGTAATACTGTAAAATTTACAATTACTGTAATTTACTGTAATTAATAATTAATAATAACTGTAAAACCTCAGCACAATTGTAATTGTTAATTTACATTGTGCTTGTAAATTTTGCAGTAATACAGTAAAATTGCCAATAATACTGTAAAAAATTCCCATAATACTGTAAAAATTGCCAGTAATATTGTAAAATTTACAAGCGCAGTTTAAATTATTAACTTCAGCACAATTGAAATTGTTAATTTAGTATTACTTGGAATCTTTTACAGTATTACTTGCCATTTTTACAGTATAACTGTTAAATTTACAAGCACAGTTCAAACTTCAAACACAATTGTAATTGTTAATTTACAGTGCACTTGTCAATTTTACAGTAATACTGTAAAAAATGGCCAGTAATACTATAAAAATGGCCAGTAATACTGTAAAAAATTCCCAGTAATACTGTAAAATTTGTCCCTTTATTAATCAGGGGTCGCCACATCAGAATGAAACGCCAACTTATCCAGCATATGTTCTACGCAGCGGATGCCCTTTAAGCTGCAATCCATCACTGGGAAACACCCATACACATTCATTCACACACATACACTATGGACAATTTAGCTTACCCAATTCACCTATATCGCATGTCTTTGGACTGTGGGGGAAACCGGAGGACCTGGAGGAAACCCACACAAACATGGGAAAATGATGCAAACTCCACACAGAAATGCCAACTGACCCAGCCGTGACTCAAATCAGCGGCCTTCTTGCTGTGAGACGATCGCACCACTGTGACGCCTCCTTAATTACCAGTAATACGGTCAATTTGACAGCATTTTTTACAGTGTATGTAGACACTAATATAAAATGACTATGCCATCACAGGTGAGCTCAGCTATTTTACAGCCTATAAGACCTCGACTGGGGCTCATCCAATCAGAATTCAATGTTGGAAGGATACTTTTTATAAAACGCCATCATTTTTAATAATCCATCACGTCATGCTATATTTCACAGTGATGTGGTTCGGGGCACATTTAATAACAAAACAGAGAAGCAGAGCAGGGCATGACGGGATTGTGCAGCGATGACGCTCTGAATAAAGTGCAGTCAATGCTGGAAGCACGGAGCGGGGGTCTTCAGAGGGTCTGTTGTGATAGCAATAACGCTCTTGCTGTAAAAAGTGAACCTGCTGTACTGAGTGTTTGGATGAGTTTCTAAATGTCACTGGCTCTGGGCGGACAATAAATTTGCAGCTTTCTTCCTCCAAACCCGCACCAGCACATATGCTGCCATGGTGAGGAATCTATTTTAAAACCCCTAGATAAGGAGAGCACGCACCATAACAACACCTAATAATAATGAGGGGGAAAAAAACACAGCTTTTTTTATTTAATATCCGTCTTGTACTAATCAAGCAACTGGATTCTCTGAGTCATTAATGCATATCCGTATGGAGACAATACACTTTTTTAACACACACCTCTAATAGAGCTTATTAGTGACCACTTGCTCTTTTAGTAACCAATTTTTTGCGATATGGAGAACATCATTATGCAACCTAACCAGCTGTGGGATGAATCATAACATTGTAAATTTTTATCTGAAGCAAAATGGGAAAAAAAAGGCTTGGCATAGAGTTTTAAAGGGCACCTATTTTACCCCTTTTTAAGATGTAATATTAATATCATGGTTCTTCTGAGTGGGCCAGTTTAGGTTCAATTCAAAACACAATTCAGGTTTTTTTATTATGATGTGTTAAAAAGTGTCTTTTTCAGGGGCGTGTACACAGTTCATTGTTTTAGGGGCGTGTTGCTTCACCTGAAAATTAGTTTTGACTTCCCGCCTAACTTAACAAGGGGGCGGAGTCAAGACCTCCCCCGCTTTGGGTATGACTACAGACAGGCAGACAGAGAGAAGCAACATGAGTGAGGACCAGCATTCATCTGTACATGTACGACTCGGGCACAGACCGAGTACAAAATCATTTGTGTCTTTGTATAGTTTTACACCCAACTGTGTGCTAGTTTAAAGCTCTGAGCTTGTAGCCTACACCGAGACTAATAACCAAGCACACTGAATTAACTTTGACTGAAGGGCATCACACACCGGATGCACCGCGACACGGCGCGCACATGACAGTTGAAAGTATTGCACACTTGCGGTGCCGGTGTGTGTCACCTGATAGAAACTTATGTTTAGAATTCAGAAATGCATGCCACTGCGTAGCGCGACGCTGCTTGTCGCCGAGCGGCGCTTCTGGTGTACGACCTGCTTGAGGCTATAACTAAAGGGCGTCATACACCGGATGCGATGAAGTGTCCTGAGCAGGGCCAGCGCGTCCATAGAGGCGATCTCAGTGAGCGAACCCCCCGGTCCTCACTTTCATCTGCAAAACGCAAAATGCGTCGTTAGTTCAGTATTTCCAATGGAGGGACGTGCACGTGAGGCAATGCGTTTGCACTTTCCAGCTGCACCTAGTTAAGATGACAGGGAGCTTCTGTGACCGCGGGAAATGCAAACGGCTGAAGTTTAAGGAAGACGCAATGAAAAGTACACATGTATGTAAACCCACCAAAACTCACAAACACTGGCGGCGAGGAGAGCGATAACGTGGTGAATGTTGAGCCCAATGAGCCTTACATCTAAAAATAGAGCAAGGGTGTTTCGTTGGTGACATCGCTTTGACTCACATGCTGAAAATGGCGGACGTGAAACAACATACTGAGGATATGGTAATGCGCACCTGTCAATCAATATTGGTGGGCAGGGGGACCGCACTCCTACATCAAGTTGCGGTTGGTCTCAAAACCGATCCAATTGGTCCACCGTTTTTATGTTGTTAAGTTGAAAAAAAAGGACTGGGTGTGTTTATATCACCCCAATATGACGGTCTATACACTATACCTACACATATTTCTGTCCAAACAGCTTGAAAAGTTGATTTTTCACCATAGGTGCCCTTTAATGAAAAACCCTATTGTAGTTTTTAGTAATACACTCAATAAAATAACTTTTGCTGCTTGTCTAAACTAAATGATTTTAAAGTGAGCTGAAACAACACAATTCTTACATATTTTTGGGACAACTTATGGTGCTTTCACACTAGCACTTTTGGTCTGCACATGGGTTCGCTTAACATCAAATGAATCGTCATGTTTTTGGTAATAGTGGCAGCCCTAGTGCAGACTGTAGTGGTTTGTGCGTCCCTCACCTGCGCTGCTCTCTCCAGCGCTGTACTTCCTGCTCTCAGACTCGTCCTCATCTCTGATGGTCGTGGCTCCAGACTGAATGCCTGAGTCTGCGGTGTAGAAGCTCTGCTGCCACTCCTCCACCTTCACTGCTCCATCAGCCTCACTCACTGGCGGAGAAAGCAGCAGTCAAAGCTGGTACAATCACTCAATGTCAGCAGATGTGTGCTACTGTATAATTGCAACTGAAACATCTGAATGGTTTATGCACATATTTGGTATAGTTCAATGTTACATTTAATGTTACATGCTATTAATAATGTTACAATGCTACAATGCAATGCTATATATAATGTTACATATAGTTACATTATAATTCAGATTAATAATACATAAACTTATTTAATGTGTGTGTATATTTGTAATTGAGATTGATGAGATTAAATTTGTGCAGATCAGGGGTCACTAAAGCTGCGGTCACACTGCACTTTTCTCCTCATAGACTTCCATTCATACGCATGTGAATGCGTCAGACCAGAAACGCAAGCTCATGTGACAAGTTTAGCATTTCGCTGCGTTGGAAAGTGGTTGTTGCTAGAACAGATACGTTTGCGGGCGGAAGTTAAAGAGAATTATTTACATTATTTAATAAATTTCCCATTTATTGTATTTTATTATCGTCTACCCCAACCCCAACCCTAAACCCAACCATCACAGTAACCTAAAAACAGTAGTTGTACCGAGTATTATTTATTTTATCTATTAAATTACCCAATAAATTGTATTTTTTAACGCCTACCCCCACCCCAACTCTAAACCCAACCGTCACAGTACTGTCAAAATATGAATTATTGTTATAGAGTGTCATAAAAAATTCCGCTATATTAATGTGCATATTGCACTTCCGGCCGGCCGCATATCCAATCTAGACTTTACCTTGGAAAGTTCAAGCTTGGTGAACTCTGACCTGCGAAATCGCATCACATGATTGCGTGACATAGATATATACACTAGATGTCGCCTACCCTACTGTTGTCTATTAGAAGGAATGCGTCAATAGAGCCGCCATTTTAGTACAGGGTAGCGCTCCTTTGAAATGAATGCAGGACCAAGGTGAAGTGGAGGACTGTGGCCATCCAAAGCCAGAGAAATACACATATATGCATATATCTATGATCGGGAGTTTTTCCCGGTGGTCCGTATACAAATATTTAAAAAAATTACGAAATATTATAATTTTACATCACTTTTTTACATTGATGGATGTGACCGCACGGGCATTCCTGACAAAGAGTGAGTGTTTGTGTGCATGGAAATGCATTACCCTCCTTCCCTGTTTAATTTGATCTAATCCATGTCCTGAAACACACCCCCTCTCCTGCTTTCACTTCTCATTCTGACGGAGGAAGCGATTTGTTTGTGAATGAATCTCCGTTATGAACGACTCGTTCACTTAGCCGACAATAATACAAGTTTCTGTCAGCGCAGCGTTTTCTTGTCATATTTCATAACATTGTTTGCTTATTTTATTCAACAAAACTAGCATAAGCGTAGAATTTAGTGCGAGTTGGTGCTACTTTGCCTTATAGTCACTGCAGTAAGAGACTGTATTATTATCAATAACGTTACTTGTTAAGCACAAAAGTTCATAACATACAAAAACATAAAAAACGAAATCTTACCTATGAAATGTGATGACTTTGTGCTTTGTTTTCTTTGTTTGCTCGTTATTACACCCGTACACAGCGCTAAAGTCCAGCATCTTCACATTGGCACACTGTCTTGACTAGTGCGGTTGAATGACGTTTGTCCTAGGAGCACTGTACCAATGTGGCGGCGCTATTGATGCATGCTCAGGGTCCGTATGTGATATCTAGTGTATATATCTATGATTGCGTGAGACCAATCGAAGATCAAAACATGACCTCTCTGGACAGAGATTTAAAACATGGATCAATCGCTTGTTTTTTTAATGTCTCGCCCCTTTTCACAGCGCCGTACAACAGAATTTCTCATGCACAAACTCTAGTGTGACTGCAGCATTACCCTGCTCCTGGTGAGCTCTACCTTCCTGCAGATTCCAGTTGTAACCCTGACCAAACACACCTGTCTGTAATTATCAAGTGCTGCTTCAGATCTTAACTAATTGGTTCGGGTGTGTTTGATCAGGGTTGGAGCTGAACTCTGCAGGAAGGTAGAGCTCTCCAGGAGCAGGGTTGGTGACCCCTGGATTAATCATTATGAGAATAATGGTGATTGAGAACGATAATGAATAATGAGATTAATCATTATTAAATATATATAGTCTTTACATAATTTGCATATTTGTGCATATTTTTATGTTTATATATAAATGTATACATTCAATAGTTGGTGTTTCTGTGTGGAGTTTGCATGTTCTCCCTGCGTTCGCGTGGGCTTCCTCCAGGTGCTCTGGTTTCTCCCACAGTCCAAAGACATGCAGTACAGGTGAGTGTGATGAGTGTGAATGAGTGTGTATGGATGTTTCCCAGAGATGGGTTGCAGCTGGAAGGGCATCCTCTGTGTAAAACATGTGCTGGATGAGTTGGCGGTTCATTCCGCTGTGGCGACTCAGGATTAGTAAAGGGACTAAGCCGAAAAGAAAATGAACGAATGAATGAATGTTTATATATTTATTTTTTGTATATTTTTATATGTTTATGCTTTTGTCTGTTTGTATTTATATTTACATAATAAGTATAAACAATATGTACACACACACACACACACACACACACACACACACACACACACACACACAAACCTTTATTGTAAGTGAAATCATTGTGAAAATAATTTGATCTAAAAACACTTCATTTATCAATATTCAAATGTAATATTCTAAATGTATTTGTTTTTACACATGCATAATATAATTGTATATATTTATTTATACAACAGTTCTGTCTGGTGCATGAATCTGATTGGCTAATAGCCGTGCCATATTCTTCAATAACAGCACTTGTACAGCCTCCTCACCCTTCTGTATTACTCCGCCCACATAGTGACAGCAGATCAATAAACTCACTACAGTTTGACAGATATTGCAGCTGTTGGACAACATAATGTACTTTTGAGGCTTTTTTATGTAAGAATGTAGTTGTTTGGATGGCATCAATACAGTTTATTCATAAGGATAGTGCCTATTTTAAATATTTATACTTTCTGAGATTTAGTGCATAGGCATCCATCAGCCTGTCATACTGAGCAGAGCAAAGACGGTTGACATTGTCCATCCACAAGATGGCAGCAGAGACTGTGTAATAAGCCATTAGAGCAGAAAGACAGCATAATTTGTAACTACAGCTGATCAAATTGTTATAAAACTGACTTTCTAAGTCGATCTCTCTTTTGTATGTTGTAGTGCTGAATTTATACCATAGTAATTGTAGTGTATTGAGTGTGAGATGGACATATCAGGAATTGATGTATTTTGTGTTGGCCACTGAGTTACTTTTTGGTTGGCCATCTGTTTGTTTTTTTAATGAGTATCCTGTTTTTGCGTTTTTTTCTTATCGCAAACACAACAGTAATCTGGTAGTTATTGCGTTGCTTTGGCTTTTTCGGGGTTAATTATTGTGATCTCCCGATTACAACAGAGAAATACTGGAAAATCTCTGTAGACTGATGGCAGTTCATGCTGTTCAGCCTTCTCTTAAAATTTGAGCAAAATCACCTGTTTTGTCATCACTTTTGACATTACGCTAGAGAATCATTCAAATACTAGCTCTAAAGTGACGTGGGTGAACTGGCAATGATTTCTGCTGTTCTGACGTCAGCCGCAGATGTGAATGAATGGTGGAAGAAAGTAGTTCCTCTTACAAACGGGTTTTTAGACTCTGTGTTTGATTTTCTTTTTTATACACACGATTATGGCGTCAAACTGTTGTATAAACGCAATATCACACTTGTAGCAGTGCAATATGGCTGTATATCATCCCTGGTGGGACACCATATCGCACTGCTACCCATGTGATATTGCTATATATATGGTATTTCATAATAATTTGTTTTATATTATTTCTAATTTATTACAAACTATTATTGATTTTATTTATAGTCATTTAAATTTGATTTAGATTCATTCATCCATTCATTTTCTTTTCGGCTTAGTCCCTTTATTAATCTGGGGTCGCCACAGTGGAATGAACCACCAACTTACCCAGGATATGTTTTATGAAGCGGATGCCCTTCCAGCTGCAACCCATGACTGGGAAACATCCATACACACTTATACACTGCGGACAATTTAGCCTACCCAATTCACCTGTACTGCATGTCTTTTGACTGTGGGGGAAACCAGAGCACCCGGAGGAAACCCACACGAACACTGGGAGAACATGCAAACTCCACACAGAAACGGCAACTGACCCCGTCGAGGCTCGAACCAGTGACCTTCTTGCTGTGAGGCGATTGAGATTTATAAAATACATAATTCCATTAAAATGAAAACATTTGGTGCTGACCATTTAACCTCATAATATGTAACAATAATATTAATTTGGATTAAATGCCTAATGTATTACAGGTGGTCTCAGGCTTCTACATCTACCTACATGGAACTGCACATATGAACTGTACAACAACAAAAAAAAGTCATTGAAAGACTCAATATTAATATGAAAATGAATTATCCTTAGCTGATTCAACTTACTTTGCAGTGACATCACCACTGTCAGGCCTCAATCAAGCTGTGAGGAAACAGAGAGAGGGAGGGAACAGAGTTTGAGACGGTGCAGATGCAGTGTGAATGCAGTGATCTGCAATGTGAAGTGACAGCATGCACCAGTTTAGAGAGAAAAGCACCACTGGGACTTTAAAAAATAGTGAGCAGGCAATGCTATTTATAAAACTACTGCATAGAACCATTGCACAAATCACAGGAGCTTCCCCAAAGTGGATTTTCAATGCTCTGTTTGTAGATTGCAGTCTGAGTCGATAAAGAAAAAAAAAGAAAAATGCAGGAATTTACAGTTCAAAATTTCAAGGACTAAAGAGTCTCACGAGTGTCTTTCACTGCAGGTTTGTGCCTTTAATGCCTTTGTTTGTGACTATAAATAACAGACTATGGGCAGGGAAATGGCTGAAGGTGAGGTCAATATAAAGATATGATGGATAAAGATGACACCATCATCCCAAACCACTTCAGCAGCAAAAAAAAAAAAAAAAAAAACGACCATGAACCAAGACGTCCAAGAACACTTCACTTCAGGAAAAAAATTTAAAGATAATAATAATAATAATAATAATAATAATAATAATAATAATAATAATAATAATAAT
>CAIGQZ010000253.1:6039423-6056782 GCA_903798205.1 Danio tinwini
TGTGTGTGTGTGTGTGTGTGTGTGTGTGTGTGTGTGTGTGTGTGTGTATTTGTGTGTGTGCGTGAACTTTGTAACGACATTGTGTGTGCCTCATCCTGCAACTCCACAACATGCATCAAATACTCATTGGTAAAGTTCTTACTTGTTGTTATTCCTCACAAATGTTACGTGAGACCTAATTCCTTCGTGTTTGTCTGTTGTCTGACGCAGCCGAGGGAGCCGCTGCCAGGCACATGGAAACGGTGGGCGTGAAGGACTAGCCTTAAAGGCGCAGTACACAAAAACAGCTAGCTTCTGCCAAATGCTACAAAAAAGGAACTTATGACAGATATAATGAAAAATCTGATGGGTGTTTTTAGATGAAACTTTACAGACACATTCTGGAGACACAAAAGACTTATATTAAATCTGGAAAAAGTGGTAACCTATGTGCCTTTTAAGAATAACAGCTAGCAAAATAATTATTGCAAATTTAGATCTCCCCACAGTCCAAAGACACGCAGTATAGGTGAATTAGATAAACTAAATCTAGCTGGAAGGGTATCCATTGCGTAAAAACAGACACCGGAATAGTTGGTGGTTCATTCCACTGTGACGACCCCTGATAAATCCCATACTAGGCCAAAGGAAAATAAATAAATGATCAATTTTGATTTCACCCAGACTTTAATAAACATCAGCAGATCGACTGAATGACTTGATTTTGTATCTTTAAGTCGCTGTTGTATTTCAGACTATCTGACACTACTTATAAGATCCACAAGAAGGTCTCACACACTACACGATATGATAACCCAACAACTCAGTCCGGCCCCCAAAGCACAGTGAATGAAATGTTTAGGGTTAGGTTAGAAATGTTTTTCTGTCAGAAAGAGCAGAACACTATTGGCTGCTTGTGTGATGATGACATCACTGACACATTCATTCATTCCTTTTCCTTTGGCGTAGTCCCTTATTTATCAGGGGTCGCCATAGTGAAATGAACTGGCAACTATTCCGGCATTAGTTTTACGCAGCGAATCCTTCCAGCCTCAACCCAGTGCTGGGAAACACTCATACACTCTCGTATTCACACACGCACTCATACACTACGGTCAATTTAGTTCATCCAATTCACCTATAGTGCATGTCTTTGGACTGAGAGGGAAACCAGAACACCCGGAGGAAACCCACGCCAACACGGGGAGAACATGCAAACTCCACACAGAAATGTCAACTGACCCAGCCGGGACTCAAACCAGTAACCTTCTTGCTGTGAGGCGACAGTGGTAACCAACGAGCCACCGTGCCTTATTCACTGACAGTGTTTGAAATTTCTCTGAAATTGACATCGTTTGAAACCCGCGTCAATCAGCTGATCTGTCAGCTAATCGCTTGCTTATTTATTTGCACACTTCAGCTAATAGATGTGGATTTTTTTAAACGTAGTGCAGCGATGACCATTGTAGCCAATCACAGACATTTATGTCGAGCTTGTGAACACAATGGCCAATCAGCTCACGACTTGTAGCTCATCACTACAACTGACCCTACCTTAATTCGGCCGACTGGTCCAGAATATTTAGCATGCTAGATATTGGATTTTTGACCTATTATTAAGGCCCAGTCCCAATTCTATTTTTGTACCCCTTCCCCTTGGCCCTTAAAAACGAGTGTGAAGTGGAAGGGCTTCAAAATTTACCCCTAAGAATTGGGACAGTACTACAGCACCTGCACACGTCATCATATGTCATCGCAATCTCTTCATTTGAGATCAGACGATTACGACTGCTGTAGTTATTCCGGTTGTGCTATTTTTTTATATTTATCTTCAGGAAATCACTGAAGGCATATATTATGTTATCATAATGATCTAATGTGGCAATAAGATCATAACTATACTGCGCATTTACACCGTGGCCATATGTAAACACACAAAAACAACATTAACATTATAGCAGACACTAAGCCACTCATTCTCAGCCACTAGACTTTTCTGACAGGGTGTTCAAGTGTCATCGAGTGTCAGAATGTTGTGGGACTGCTGTACAGAAGTTATTATTATGGATTATAGATCGCAAAATTTAGCGTTTTTTTATTTTAGCGTTTTTTTATAAAAGCATTGCGGTAAAACATAAACGCGGTTATGAATATATTAAAACGAGTTTGTTTGTTGTAAAAATTCTTAATAATGACAAAAAATACTAATTTGTGGCTCTCCTTACTTCTGGGTGCAGTGAAACTGTCACTGTAGCTGGTGCATTCTGGGAAATTTTCTTACTCCTTGGTAACGAGTGTGGTCCTGAAAAATCTTTGTTCGAAGGGGTATATACCCCTTCCCCTTAGCCCTACGCCTTCAAGCTAAAGAGAATTGGGACACCACTACCCCTTCACATGAACTCGCAAAACGAGGGGTAGGGGTAAGGGGAGGGGCTAAGGGGTAAAATTGGGATTGGGCCTAGGTCTCATTGATGGGTCGCTGAGTAGTTCACACAGAAAGAGTGTCGATTGAAAATATTTTTCATTTTATTTGCTTTGAAGGCATTCTTTAAATAAAACTAACACTTCAATAAAACTGAAAAAAATATATTGATGATAAATTACACAAGAATTTGAAGAATATTTTTTCTGCCTTGTAAAAAATGACCAACTTTAATAGTAAGTTCATTCATTCATTCATTTTCTTTTTGGCTTAGTCCTTTTATTAATCCAGGGTCGCCACAGCGGAATGAACCGGCAACTCATCCAGCACATGTTTTACGCAGCGGATGCCCTTCCAGCTGCAACCCATCTCTGGGAAACATCCATACACACTCATTCACACTCATACACTACGGACAATTTAGCATAACCAATTTACCTGTACTGCATGTCTTTGGACTGTGGGGGAAACCGGAGCACCCGGAGGAAACCCAGGCGAACGCAAAGAGAACATGCAAACTCCACACAGAAACGCCAACTGACCCAGCCGAGGATCGAACCAGCGACCTTCTTGCTGTGAGGCAACAGCACTATCTACTGTGCCACTGCGTCACTTTATTAGCAAGTAAGTAAGTAATGTGTATTTATATACCGCATTTATCATGTATGGCCATACTCCCAAAGCACTTCACGATCATGGGGAGGGGGCGAGGGTGTCAACAACATACCACCAGTGTGCACCATCCACTTGGCAGCCACAGGACAACAGCGCCAGTGTGCTCACCATGTAGGCTGCCGTTGCATCATCCAAGTGGATGGTGCACACTGGTGGTATGGTGCAAGCTATAGGTGAAGTCGAAAGACAATGATAGAGCCAATTCTGTGGTCCAATGGACGTAATTTGGGCAGGACACCGGGAATACACCCCTACTCTTTACAAGAAGTGTCATGGGATTTTTAATGACCACAGAGAGTCAGGAGAGTCATCTGAAAGACAGTGCTCACTGACAGTGTAGCGTCCCCTTTACTACACTACACTACACTGGGACATTAGGACTCACACAGAGTGCAGGTTGAGTGCCCCCTGCTGGCCTCACTAACACCACTACCAACAGCAACCTAGTTTTCCCATGCGGTCTCCCATCCAGAGACTGACCAGGCTCAGCCCTGCTTAGCTTCAGTGAGTAACCAGTCTTGAGCTGCAGGGTGATACTGTATGGCTGTGGCAATAAAGTCAAAAATAAGGTCAAATTATTATAGTCAAAAAAAGGTTAAGAATTCACAACCCATTAGTGTCCAACGCATTCTCCATTAGGAACTGACTGAAAATATATTTAAAAAAATGAATTCCTCAATGTCATTTCTATATTTAATAAACAACTGCCAACATAAACTTGGTTTACTTTGCAATACTATTGCAGCAATGAATGAACCATTAACAACAAGATCAGAAACACGCACTTAGAATAAAGTCAAATTTGCTGACTACAAATATGGAGGTCTAAACAAGCTCTGCTTTCAATTAGTGAATATCAAGTTGCTTAAGCAGACAAAGCCCACGCTAAATGGCAATTAAACACAGGTTTGTCTTCAAAAGCCTCTCGGTTTGACAGAGCCATGCTGATAGAAACATCTGCACACGTTCGCATATTTTCAGCTTCTCAGCAGGCCTGAGAAAGAGGAGCTGCCGACAGGAGCCTGGCAGGAGGATCTGCAGGAGACGCCAAGGTTTTGCCAGACTCCCGGAGAGCAGCTGATGATACGGTGAGTCACTTCACGCCACGGAGCCAATTACAAAGTCACCTGCGCCCGGTGCATCCTGAAGTCGAGAGGAACTCAGATCAGCACAAAAGACGCAGTGACGGATACACAGACGGTTACCTGTGAATTTATTCCACAAGCCCAGTTACCAGATGGTAGAGCGACAACCTTAATCTTTATGCAGTAAGAGTCAAACGCACGTCATCTTTTTTTTGAACGACGAGTCGGGTGTTGATAAAACCTTCGAGAAGTATTAGCATTCGGTAACATTCAGAGTATGCAAAATAGAGGTCTGCGCGGGACTAATTTTTTCACCAGACCACTCCTGCTGTATATTCAGTCTTTGTTCACCCGCTGCCTGATCCGCCCCTGTTTCCTACCCAACCCGACAGTTCCTGCTAAATTTAGAGCTGGTTTCCAAAATCTCACGTTTAAATTGGATACTACCAAAAGCAAGAGATATCAGATAAAACTGTAGGTTGTGTAAGGATTGTAGGCTAAATGTCAGTTTTGTTTGCCAATTTGTGATGAGACATGAGTGCCGCCTTAAACCTGAGGTCTTATGCAGAGATGTATAGTAACGAAGTAGAACTACTTCACTACTGTACTTAAGTACAAAAAGGTTGTATCTGTACTCTACTGGAGTATTGTTTTTTTTCTCCTACTTCTACTTTTACTTCAGTACATATTTTCGATGAGCTTAATACTTTTACTCCAGTAGATTTTTAATGTGTTGCATAGTTACTCGTTACAATTATAAAAATGTTACGAATCAATCATTCATTGATCAGACGATCAAAGAAGACAGTGCTGCCTGCCTGCATTGAGAGCACTTCAGTTTGTTTTAGACATGGAAAACCCAGAAATTCCACCTTCAACTCCTTCACTTTCAACTGTTTCAACTGTACAACCTGCATCGCATTATAAAATCTTGTAGCTAGAGTCCGCGGGTGATCTGATCTGATAAACTTGTCAGCCATGATCCATTCCAACACAGGCATGCGCTCCAACCAACAGCAGGACAACCTCTCATGACACAACCTCTCCAATGCAGCGCCTCGCGATATTTGCAAAGAAGTCATATGAATTGTATTTAGTACTATATGACAGGAGGAACGTGGTCAAATGAGGCTAAGTAAAGAATAAAGTTTTTCCTCTAAAAATTTAAAGAGTAAAAGCACACATTTTTAAATGTACTCAACAAAGTAACCCAACAAATTCACTCAAGTAAATGTAAGAAATTCAATGTAATTCGTTACTACCCAACTCTGATTGACGATCGCACTCACAGAGCAGTAGATGTAAATAATTATTAAACTGTTTTAGTCCTTAGTGTTGTCTTGCCCAAAGTATTGTTATTTTTGTCTACTAAGAAGTCACAAAATTAATCACAAATGAGGTTTGATGCTGCGATTTTCAAACCGCATTATTATTCTCACTCGAATCGGTTCTGAGCTTAGTTTACAGATACCTCTTGAAACTAAAATAATCATTAATAAAGTTAGCAAAATTTAAAGCAAACTACTAGATTGTTCATAGTGAGTTCTTTACAATAATCTTGTGGACTAAAAGTCAACTTACATGACTCATGACTCAACATAATGGCAACCCAGGCTCATTACGGATACGTACCCAGGTCTACATTTCTGGAGTCAGAAAAATACATAACCAGAGGTACGTCTACTTGCAATTTTTGCAAATCCACCAGAGGCCGCTGTGTACGCTTTTTGATTATCTCATATTTCTCTCGCACAAACTCTTCTCACATAAATCCACCAGAGGGTGCAATTTACACTTCAGTCGACCAGGTTAGCTTGCTGTTGACTGACTTACTGACCCATTCACCCACCCCCTTCCCTAAACCCAACCGATAGTGTTTTCAAAAGCAATCTAGAAAAAGAAAAGTTATTGCGGCCTGTGTTTTCAACCTGTGGTTTATTTATTTATTTTTTGCTTTTGTTTTATCTGGTTTCTTGAACTACTCTGAGCTACTGGGCAAACTGGTAACACCAGAAAAGCTGTCCATACGGAGGTAAGCGATCAGCTGATCGGCAGCATCATACTGCTTCGAAGCATTGTTTTTTAAAGACGTAATGCAGCCATACGTACCTCTGGCTATATAGTACGTATCCACAATGAGCCTGTGTTGCATAAGGGTCAATAGAAATAAATATCAATCAACTGTGCAAAAATAAATTGATACTGAAAATTCTGGGCTCTATTATTATATACTCTGTATAGAGTGAACTACAGTAAGACCAAATCTAAATGAGACCCATTACAAGTGGGCTTCCAGGTAAAAAAAAAAAAAAAAAAAGAAGTAAAATGAATTCTAAAATGGGTGTCCCGGTAGTACAGTGGGTAGCACGACTGCCTCACAGCAAAAAGGTCGCTGGTTCGAGTTTGCATGTTCTCTCCTTGTTCTCATTGGGTTACCTCCGGGTGCTCTGGTTTCCCCCACAAATCCAATGATAAGTGTATGTGGTATAGGTGGATTGGGTAAGCTAAACTGTCCGTAGTGTATGTGTGTGAATGAGTGTGCATGTGCTGGATAAGTTGACGGTTCATTCCATTGTGGCGACTCCAGATTAGTAAAGGGACTTAGCCGAAAAGAAAATGAATGAATGAATTATAAAATCTGACCCCTTTGGCTTTTAGCAGAGAAACTAATACAAGTGTTGCATAAAGATTATCTCTCGTGTTTCCACCACATGGAAGTAACAGGACCTCAAAACCTTAGAGTGAGCAGAGACTGACCCACAGCGGGAGCATCATATTTCCAGCAGGAGGGAAATACAACATCACCGTAATTCAATAGCCTGAAAAATCCACTAAAAAAAACAATAGGGGATGTTCCTCGTTCCTAACCTTGCGACGGTTGTAAATACATAAGACATACTGGGATAATCTCAATGATTATCTACTGAGTTTCACTAAAAGAACTTGCTTAATGGAATTACTTGTTACTTCAATTTTTAGTCATCTTCAGCTCTGGGTTTCTGCAATATTAACTGTAAAAATGTACTTTGCTGATCTGAACCCCATTAAAGGGAACCTATTATGCAAAAAACACTTTTGTAAGAGGATTTTTGTGGCAACCGTCTGAATACAGCCAGCCTCTAATAGTAAAAATTAAGTCACTCTATTTTTTTTATAATAACAGCCTGCAGAAACACTTTGATTGACATTCTACCTATGTACGTGTCATCAGAGGGGGAAAGCCCTGCCCACTAGTGACAATCTCTCACTCATTAGCATAAAACAGCCCTGAGTGAGAAGCAGCTGTCTGCCATTATAGTTTGGAATCTGCCACTATGCTGACACACAGGCGTTTATAGCTTTGAAAAGAGCACAATCTCATTTGAATTTAAAGTGACAGTCACCAAAACGCCACAATTAGGATCAAAGCCTAAAGGGGCAGTTTCAATGAGCTGTAAAACACTATTTGTGTGGTATTTTGAGCTGAAACCTCCAACACACATTCTAGGGACATTAGAGACTTATTTTAAATCTTGTAAAAAGAGGAATAATAGGACCCCTTTAAAAAGAGTTATTGGCTTTTAAGTAAGAATTCAGTTTAGAAATATGTTCTGCGGGATTACATTTGATTTGCTTTGTACAAGTTAGTATAAACTGGAAAACATTTCTATACATTAAAGTGCACATATGATGTTTTTTCAGATATTAACTTTCATGCACAGTAGTGTGCGATATTGTTGTTTGTGGATGTGAGGGTAAAGATTTGCAAAGTTTCAACCAATAAAATGCTGATAAATGAAGTTATTGTATTTTAAAAGACAGAATGATATGAAACCGCCTGAAAATGAGTCCAGCTTTATCTTAAAACAACAAATTTGCATAATGTCAGCCTATGGTCTTTATTGGCTAACATTATTACTGCTCACATGAACAAAATACTAGCCTACAGACATTTGTATATATATTAATAATAATATTATATATAGTTTTGTTTTTATGTATGTGTGTGTTTTATTTATACATAATAAATATATATAATACACACATATACATTGTTAAAAATATATATTATTTTCAAAGCATTTAATGTATATATTATAAAACAACATAAATATGCACATCTGAAATTTCATGCACAAACATACCAGCCCTCAAAATGTTTTATTAAAAATTACTGGATTTGATTACCAAGAAAAAGAAAGCATACAGTAGGAAAACAAACTCAAAAATATGTATAATAATGTAAATTATTATAATATAAATTATAATAATAATTCATATAAATATGTTAAAATATATAAATATGTAACATTTATTAATATAATAAAGTAATATATTTTTTCAATAAATCTGAAAGTGTCAGCTTATAGAAAAACGCTGCAAAAACTAGATTATTTTAAAAAAATAACCAAATGTTATTAGTGTTACCAAACATGCTTATTTTTTCCCAAACATATTTTCAATAGAATTTTCTTTTGCGCAATGAGATAAAACTAAAATATCCATATCCACTGTTGAATATTGTTAGCCGTGGATTTATGTGCTTCGAAGGAGAATTTAATCCTTTTTTATGAACTAAAAAGAGTGTTGTATTTCTAAAAGTCTAAAATAATATACAGTACATTCATTCATCATTTTTCTTAGGCTTAGCCCTAAAAAAAATTATCAGGAGTCACCACAGCGGAATTAACCGCCAACTATTCCAGCATATGTTTTACACAGCGGATGCCCTTCCAGCCCCAACCCAGTACTAAGAAACACTCATGCACACTCATTCACTACGGCCAATTTAGTTTATTCAATTCACCTATACCACATGTGTTTGGACTGTGGGGGAAACCGGAGGACCCAGAGTAAACCCACGCCAACATGGGGAGAACATGTAAACTCCACACAGAAATGTCAACTGGCCCAGCTGGGCCTTGAACCAGCGACCTTGTTGCTGTAAGGTGACAGTGCTAACCACTGAGCTGCCATATATACACATAATACATATTCTCAGTAATTTTTTTAGAGTAAAGATGTAAGATTGGCCCATAATTGTTGAGTGTCAAATGATGTCCAAATATTTCTTTAAAAGCATGTAAAGTATCTTCCTCTAATTAGAGATGATTCCACAGAAAGGCTCATTTGCATAATTCAGAAGAGCCTGGTTTATAAACAGCTTAATATCGCTAACTGAAGCTGTAAACATATTGCATTTTAATTAAAAAAACGATTTAAAGGGTTGAGGCTTTTCTGGGTCCTCCTCTCCACCAACTCTGGTGAATGCTGTATTTAAGTATCAGGGATTTGAGCGTTAATTTCGTGTTTGCATGCACTTATGGCTTATATAGGGGATTATATTACAAAAAATAGAAAATATACCAACAAAAAAGTGTTAAGCATATCATCATTATTATCTTCACAAACAATATATTATATAGATTTATAGCTGTAGCTGAAGTCAGAATTATTAGCCCCCCTGTATATTTTTTCCCCAATTTCTGCTTAACGGTAAGAATAACACATTTCTAAACATAAAAGTTTTAATAACTCATTTATTTAATCTTTGTCATGATGACAGTACATAATATATTACTGGATGTTTTTTAAGATACTAGTCAGCTTAAAGTGACATTTAAAGGCTTAACTAGGTTAATTAGAGTAATTAGGCAAGTCATTGTATAATGATGGTTCTGTAGACAATCAAAATAAATATTATTTAAGGGGGCTAATAATTTTGACCATAAAATGAGTTTTAAAAAAAATCAAAACTGCTTTTATTCTAGCTGAAATAAAACAACTAAGACTTTCGCCAGAAGAAAAAAATATTATAGGAAATACTGTGAAAAATTCCTTGCTCTGTTAAACATCATTTAGGCAATATTTTGAAAAAAGAAAAAAAATCCACAGAAGGGCTCATCATTTTGACAAAATAAATTCACAGAAGGGCTCATCATTTTGACTTCAACTGTACATATCTATTTTAGAGATGTAACAGTACATATGTTTGTTCTGAACTATTACAGTTCACGTACTTCAATGACAAATACATTTAGTTCAGAAGTCACCAGAGTAAAAGACCACAGCAGTGAAACTGAGAAGCCATTCAGACAGAATGCATCTTTGTGTCTAAAAGTGTGAGAAGTGGCGCAAAAAAAAGTTTTTAAAAAGTGCCTCCTCTGCCATGTTGCCATCACATAAAAGAGTTTTCATTCCAACTATGATTGCTATTGGTTTACAGAGAAGCATCACTAGCGCCTGCACAAGCCAGGAGAATGAAAACAAAGGAAGCTCCATTTTTAAATTCACAGCCGAGACATTACACTGTTATAATATATACATGTAATAACGAGCCATGCTCGACCCGAGCTCAAACAAACCTTGTCATGGTCTTGATAAACAGCCACAAAGCCAAGAAGAACAAAATGTGCTGTGTCCTGTTGTTGTTTGATGAGGCCGAGAGCAGTTTTACTTTCTCCAGAGAGCTTGCGTGCATGTCTATATTTGGAATAACAAACTTCTTGAGCTGATGATAATAACGTGCGCATGATTATTGAAGTGCTTCTGACATCCTTTCAGAAATGGACAAACGCAAGAGTGATACGCGGAAAAACAAAGGAACAAATTATTCTTTCAGCAACCTAAAAGATGAACAAACTGCCATGTTTAACTATATTATGATCACCTTTTGGACTATTAAGATCTCAAAATGACCGAATTACTTTCCTACAAGAGGTTACATGTGCTGGTGAAGATTAAAGATACAGATGAGAGGTTTGCCACCATTGGTACCCTTTTGGCAGTGGAAATGCAAGCCTGATAAAGGTGACCTGTACCCACCCGTACCGTACCACTCAGTGGAAATGGGCCATATGACTGCCCTGCCTCAGAGTTCTTCTGACTGGTCCACTGCTTTGGGACTGACATTGGCCTCTAATGGCCCGTTTCCACTGAGTGGCACAGTATGGGTCAGTACGCATTTATGCCCGTTTCCACTGTGAAAATGTACCAAAAAATTAACCGAACCATACCACTTTTTGGGTACCCTTTCCGAAGAGTACCTAGCACAACAAAAGGGTACCAAAAGGCGGAGCTAGACATGCAGCTGAACGCTATTGGTTTACAAAGAAGCATCACTAAGAGCATACACAAGCTAGAAGAATGAAAACAAAGGAAGCGCTATTTTTGAATACACAGCCGAGACATTACACTATTATAATATATACATATAATAACAAGCCATGGTCGACCTCAAACAAACCTTGTCATCGTCTTGATGAACAGCCACAAAGCCAAGAAGAAAAAGAATGAGCATGTGTCCTGTTGTTGTTTACGAGGTCATCTAAAGCGCGAGCGGTTTCACTTTGTCCAGAGAGCTCTATATTTGAAATAACAAACTTCTTGAGCAGATGATAATAACGTACGCGTAATTATTAAAGTGATTCTGACATCCTTTCAGAAACAGACAAGCGTGAGAGTGAAGCACGAAAAAACAAAGGAGCAGATGATTCTTTCAGCAGCCTAAAACATGAACAAACTGCCGTGTTTAAGTATTATCATCACCTATTGGACTATTATGAACTGGGAATGACTGAATTACTTTTTAAGAAGATGTTAAAGTTACATGTGCTGGTGAAGAATAAAGATGCAAGGTTTGTTTTTGAACCCAAATATGGCCTAAATGTAAGTTTTGGGTATTTTGTATTTGTTAACTGGTAACATTTCAGAGACTGTAAGTCTCTGTATGTGTTCATAAATGCTTTATTTATTTATTTTTGTATAATTGCAGACGTTACAGTAAGATATTTCAAATTATCATTCATCTGCAGCTGCAACCAAATCCTGTTCATAGAAGGGTTAGTAATAAACATTTATTTATACATTGGTATTTATGAATATAAAGCATTTGTTTAGCAAGACTTGCTTCTCATACGATATGTGAATTTCAGCGAGAATGACGTCGACTACAACTTTCTGTCGAACACCACACCTACCAAAATGGTACCATTGGTACCTTTTGGCAGTGGAGACACAAGTATGATATAGGTGAACCGTACTGAACCATACCATACCGTACTGTACCACTCAGTGGAAATGAGGCGTAACACAGGTGCACATAGGACAAGACATAGACCATAGGATGAATACCCTAATTTAAGGATGGGAAAAATGGTTGGTGTACCCAGTGCATGGTATAAAAAGGTTGTTCTTATTTCCTTAATGAGTTATGGGTGTGTTTTGGGAGTAACCCGCATTAAACAAGAGTCATCTTTTTGCGGTCATAAAATAGTACATTCGCTATTTACATGGCGGACATTGTAATTGGAAAAACTTTCGTATCATCGGAAGCTTTGCAGTTCTGTAGCTGATTGTGATAAAACCAACACAGGCTCATTCTGAAAACGTACCCCTATATACATTTCTGGAGATGGCAAATTATGTAGCCAGAAGTATGTATGGCTGCATTTCGTTTTTTTTAAACTGACGCTACGGGATGGCATGACGCCGTTTCTTTTCAAGTTTACCAGCTGTACATTTATCTCAGTGTGGACGGCTTTGAGACAACTTAAAACGCAAAGAAGAGTTGACCATGACGACAGGGTTCGAGTCAGGTGAAGAACAGAAAGCAGGTAAGACAAAAACAGAAGCCAAAAAATAAAATAAACAAGTAAATAACAGGGCGAGAATGTGGTAAAATCTGAAAACGTGGTAAAAATAAGGAGAGGGCTTTTCTTTTTCTGGATTGCTTTTTAAAACTTTTAAAACTGAAGTGGGTGGGCGGGTCAATTGGTGCTTTGGAAAACACTATTGGTTGGGTTTGGGGAAGGAGGAGGGTGGGTCAGTTGATCGTTCAGTCAGTCAGTCAGTCAGTCAGTCAGTCAGTCAGTGGACAGTCAGTCCACTAACAGGTGCGAATAACACTTGCCCGAGAAATTTGTGATGTCAAATAGCGTACACCCTCTGGTGGATTCACAAAAACAAAAATTGCAAAAAAACGTAGCTCCTGGGACATATTTACAGAAATGTATATAGGGGTACGTTTTCAGAATGAGCCTGGGTTGGATAAAACATTTCACCCTGTTAAAAATTCTGGGGATTTGTTTCTTATTCCTGTTGGGCCGCACCATATTGAAACGTGAACCCTAAAACAAGGTAACTTCCCACACACACACACACAGAGAGACACACTAGAAAGTAAGTAATATATCTTGAAAGTGCATTTGGTCCAATAGCTCTGGCACATTTTATGAATATAATTTTTGCAGCGCCTGCACTGTACCGTCAATCATGTTGACAGATCTTAGCAAAAAATCCATCCGGCTCCGGCGTCTTTATCAAGCATCTGAGCGTAAGTCATACCATCAGGGGAAGCAGAGCCCGCAGAAGGTGGACAAATCGGGAAATCTAAGCATGGCAATAAACTTCACAGGGCAGGAATCACGGGGTGTGACCCTCCAGCCGGACTCAGATGCCATCGCAAAAGACTGGCCTCAATGAGATCAGTGCAAACAGCAGAGGACGGGCAGAGGCTCCCGGAGGACGACTGAAGGTTAGCTCAGAGCAAAAATAAAACACACAATTAAAAAAAGGTTTTTAGTGAGCTATTAAGGTGAGACACTGCAGGCTGAAACACTGGGTATTCATGCATTAAGTTTAGTGATTTGGGGCAGTTTTTTCAGTATACTGATTTATTTTTATCTTTGCCATGATGACAGCACATAATATTTGACTAGATATTTTTCAAGATACTAGTACTCAGCTTAAAGTGTATTTTAAAGGCTTAACTAGGTTAATTAAGCAAGTTAAGGTAATTAGGCAAGTCATTGTATAATGATGGTTTGTTCTGTGGACAATCAAAAAAATATTGCTTAATGGGGCTAATAAAATTGACCTTAAAATAGTTTTTTAAAAATTTTATTCTAGCTGAATTAAAACAAATAAAACTTTCTCCAGAAGAAAAAAAATATAGAAATATAATTAATATTATAGAAATATAATCTAATATTATAGAAAATAATGTGAACAATTCCTTGCTCTGTTAAACATTCATTCATTCATTTTCTTTTCGGCTTAGTCCCTTTATTAATCAGGGGTCGCCATAACGGAATAAATCACTAACTTATCCAGCATATGTTTAAGCAGTGGATGCCCTTCCAGCTGCAACCCATCACCATACCTGTTAACCCTTCCATTTTTCCCGGGATTCTCCCGTATTTTACAGTTCTATCCTGATATCATCCCATAAAGGTATTTTCCTGTATTTCTCCCATATTTTCAGTCTTTCTCTGAAGGGTGGCAATAAACATTAAAGAGCAGAGCCTCCCTATATGCAACCCATATTGCCAAACCACCAGGGGCCGCCATTTGCTCTTAAATGTCTGTTCTGTGCTTTCGCTTTGTTTAGGCATGAAAACACTTTAAAATAAATATGAAAACAGCAGGATTCCCTCTTCTTTAATTACAGGTGCCGTCTCCCCTTCATATGCAATCCTCAAAACAGTCATATAGCGGTGCGTGACTGTCAACTGACGCGCTCCATAGTGATAAGTAGAGGCTGTTTCCCAAACTGATTCTGTACATGTGATTTGAAATGGAGCGAAAGTCTGGGTTTGGGTGCGTGTTTAATCCAATGACTGTATAAAATATGGACGTTGCGACAGCGCCATTTCAACGCTGTGAAGGAAAAAACGCATCATGATGGGCACAAACTGTCACAAAGGACTGCTGAAATTGGAGCCTGGGCATGCGCAGAAGGACTGCCTGTGGAGCCAGAGGAGGAGCTGCGGAATCGAACTTCCAACCAAAGTTTGTACATCAAATCCCCCCCCGAACTTCTCACTTGACCGCTGGTGTCTGCACCATAACAAAGGCTCGCTATTGTGCACTTTGCATTTACATAGGAGCCTGTGTTTGCTGTTTTATCAACACAAATGGTTGTAATAATGTTAACAAAGGTGAGGTTTTATATAACGAAGATTTAATCGCGACAGCTCCTCGGGTCGATCCGGCTTGGATGTGGCAGCGTCAGCTCGCTAACGGCTGCCGCATCTGTTCCGATTCACTCGGGCCGAATGCCTATGGACTCACTGCACGAGTCAATCGGGCCAGATGCGGTGGCCGTTAGCGAGCCGACACTGCTGCATCCGTGCCGAGTTACATTTTGACTATAGTATGTCTTTTAAAAACTGAAAGTGCTCTGCTGACGATACAAACTAAATTTGCCATCTGAATAAACAAACAAAGGGCACTGATCTCACACACACTTACCAAATCTGTAGAGACAGGACAATCAATGCAAACTGGAGCCGTGTCTTTAATAAAAGGAGACGAGCAGAAAATCCGGATTTCATCATTTCCAGATGCGAAAAGCTCTCAGGTAAAAATGTTCCTTACAAACGCATTTCTGTCGCGTGCTGTCGTCCACACGTGAGTCCAGCTGCGCTCTCATAGCGGGAAAATGAAAACAAAACCTTCATTGCAGCACATTAATAAACACAACACTGACGACCCATGTCTCCAAATTCTCGTTCTTTAACTTGTTTTGTTAACACAACATGGCGTCTCTCTTCGTCTTCGAAGCTATCATGCATATTAATGAAGTTGCACCGCATACACAATAGAGCGCGCTGATTGGATTGAACAAAGTCTTTCTCATGAATTAATACTGCACATTCAGAGTTGTCACAATGTACTCGCAGGTACAGACATCCAGTCTCCACGCTGGATTTACACACAAGTATCTAATCGCCATGACGCAGCTTTAAAAAATTAGTTTCAAACCGGAAGAACAAGTTTGCTCAAAATAACGCAAAAACAACCAAGTTTCACTTTTAAGTGTAATATATGTGTCCTAATAGTGTTTATAGCAGAGTCGGACATGTATATGACTGTCAACAGCTCAAAAAATTAGTTTTGATGTTTCGTGACTCTTTAAAGGGACTTTGCTTACACTAACCCTAACCCCGACCTAACAGTCTACTTATCTAATGAGAATTAATTGGCATGTAGATGCAACTTAAATTCAACAAACAGACCATCAAAATAAAGTATGACCCAACCTGATTAGATTTAGTTCTATATGACTATTTTGCAGGATTTTCTGAATTTGGAGTGATAAAACTTCCCAAAATCCCAGTTGTAAAACAACAAATAAAAAAAAAAACACATGTACACTTTGAACACTGTCTTTGAAATTTTCCTTCAAGTTCTTAGTTCATTATTAATCAAAAATTAAGTTGAATTATATTTGCAGTAGGAAATTAACTAAATATTTTCATACTTTATATCTTTCATTTCTTTTTGGAAAACATTACAAAAGGATTTCATCTCTACAAAAGTCTTTAATGAGGTTATAAAAGTCTCTTTTTTCAGATCCTTCACTTCCACAGACCAAACAGGTCTCATCTCTTCCGGGCTGCTTAAGCTAAACTGAGAAAAATTTTTCTCAATGCGATTTAAAGACTCCGAAAAAAAAACACTAAATAAAATCCCATAGACCTGGAGGTTGGCGCTCAGACAGACGTGCATCTGCCGACAGCGTTGCCTTGCTTCTTCACTTCAAAGAAGAAAAAAAAAGATTTCCCAACCGTGCAAAAAAAGCCACAGGGATGATTTATCAAACCCAAAACCTTCAGCATCACATCCACACAAAGTTGCCATTCTGAGAGTCCAAAACAAGGGGGCGAGGGCATGTTTAATGCGGTTACCTGCAAATAGGTTAAAGCTATCAGCTTTCCCTTTTGCTCCTGTAAACATAAAACGGTTTTGGTGCACTGGGATCACCTATAAAACCTTTAACACACACACACAGATCTTCGTCAGCAGAGAAATGACAGGCCTTTCATCTCGCATCCCCATAATCCGCTCTCATTAGCGGCACTGAGCGAAAGCAGAGGGCGGACATGCGGATGAAGGAGATGTGGAGCTGCCGCTTGTGAAACAGAAAAAAAAAAAAACAATCCCTCCTTCTCCACTGTCGCACACACCAGGGACCCTCTGTGTCTGCATTCAGCCAGAAAGACACACACACACACACTTACACACTAATTAAAGCAAACCTTGCATGAGCCTGGTGAGATTTGCAGTTCTTCCTTATCGCCTGCACCCCCGGCCTGCCTCCGACAACGTGTTAAAGAAACAAACAAACATTAGTTGGGAGCGCAAGAGTGGGCTTCTCTTGAGGCATATGTGTGTGTGTGTGTGTGTGTGTGTGTGTGTGTGTGTGTGTGTGTGT
>CAIGQZ010000253.1:6070283-6085064 GCA_903798205.1 Danio tinwini
TGGTGTTTTTACTCATTATCCAGCTTGACAAGCGCCACGGAAGTTGGCGGTTCATTCCGCTGTTTGCAACCCCAGATTAATAAAGGGACTAAGCCGAAAAAAAAAATAAATGAATGAATTTCAGGTGATCTACTCCTTTAACACAGTATGCACAGTGTTTATGGCCGCAAGATGAATTAAAATTAAACATGACTATTAATTAAACAATTAGCACAAACTAGCATGCTTATGAATCATGTCTAGTTATATCCAGTGTCACTTATGCTTGTGAAAAAGAAGTACAATATGTTAATTACGGAGATAGTATTTATTTTAAAACAATCCACGTGCAAACTGAAATGTTTAGCATGTTACAGTATTTCCAGTTAATTGAAAATGCATTCATTTAAATTGATATCAAATGCAATTAGCTTGAACTCATAGCCGGCCCTCCCTACAAGCGAACTAAGCGACTGCTTAGGGCCCCGCCGCCACCAGGGGGCCCCCTCAACCCACTAGTGGTGCGAGCCGCTTCCTTGTTTAAATCATTTTTATTTGCATTTTATAAATTATCTTCATTGACAGTGCTTTAGTACTTAAATATTTACACATTTTCACTCAAAAGGAAAAAAAATCTAAGCTTTATTCAAGTTGAAATAGTTTTTGTGTGAAAGTCATGCGATCAACAGGAAGCTTGCAGCATTTCATTTCTCATATGCGTTGTGTTCTTTCGAGTTTGTTCATCCATGGAAACTTGCAAGACTGACCGGTGTCATGAGAAATCAAGTCCCCCCTGACAAAAGGTGTTGCCACAACGCGAGCCCATGCACGGACACAGCGATGGCCTTTGCTTTATTGCCTGCCATCATATACCTGATTTATTTGGACTGCGGAAATGAAACGAAACTAACGTTCTTCTTCAGATGTAGAAAAACTGAGTGGAAAAATGACGACGAGAGACAAGCACAATATAATTTTTAGGACCGCTTTATGTGCTAATGATGACACTAATGTGCTAATGATGTCTTTAATGATGTTAAAGACATAATCTAGTAGCACATTTATTAAATATAGACAATTACAGATTACAGTAAACGTTGTCTACTTATATGAAATATTTCATTTTTTCCAGGTTTTACAGACCCGCTTTTAGTCTAAAATGCATTTTACTGAAATGCAGTATTGAAGCATCTTTCACTGACATATTTTGCAGAAAAAGATACAGGGGTTAAAAGTTAGGTCCCAATTAAATTAATCATAGTTTACTATAAGCTCTGGACCCTGCATCTTAAATGTAAGGAACAGGGAAGGAGACTGAAGGCAATAATAAAGTTTGTGTTTGCATCGGGAAGCCAATAAGAAAGTAACTGAAACTGCAATTCATCGAAATTCTGCTAGTCCTGGTTCCATAATAGAGCAAATTTCAATTGAGCCCACTGTTAAAATGGCCAACTTTACAGCAGAAAAAAAAGGTGTTTACAGCCTGGTACAAAGAACGATTTTGGTTCATATAGCTAATATTACCCTTCATGACAACTGTGAGGGGGGTGAATTTTCTTATAACTCATCCATTTCCTTTATTATAGGTTATATTATTTTTGCATAATTAAGGACGTGGCAACTTGAGTGACAGCTAGCTCTCGCTGGTCGCCGTCATGTCACCTCAGCTGATTAGCCGCTGATCTCAGCATATTCATCGTATTTTTGTGTTGTTTTATGTGGCTTTACACAGTCAGTTGCCTTTTGGAATTATTTCTTACAATTATCAGATGATCTGGCATGCTGTGTGCACTTAATTGTGCTCACAAACCATTCACATGGCCTCCGTGTCCCAGGTGAGTGAAATTATATACTTATACCATCTCTATAAATGTGTTTGTTTTATTTAAGATCATTTATCATTTATAATGTTCTTTAGACCAGTATTGCACTCTAGAATCTGACAGATTGATTAGCTGTAGGCTCTAGAACAGTCGTCTGAAGCGTTGTCATACAATTCTGTCTGGATTTCATCAATAGCCCTGCATTTACTAATACAGACTATATCCGAAGTGTTTGGAAGTAATTCACACATTCCTCCTGTTGAAAAACATCATAAGAGCGATGCTTATAGTGGCTCAATGTGTAATACATTGAGCCACTATGCATTGTGCTTATGACGTGGCTTATGAAACAGTGTTTTTAAAAGTCTAAACACTTTATTGACATAGTACAACCAAGCACATGTGGTCAGAACACAAACGATATATACATACATATATATATATCTGATAGAGAGAGAGAGAGAGAGAGAGAGAGAGAGAAATCAACTGATAATATATTTATAGAATCTTCAATCTGTTTGCCAAATTACGAAAATGTGTTTTAAACACTCCAGAAGGATGCAAAGTAGAAATCATTGGTCCTTTTTTATTAAAGATAGTTTAATTCTTAATTTTTGAAGCTGCTAGTTGACAAAAACAGTGCTGTTTTAAAATGTCCAAGTTATTCAGAGAGTTATTAAGTAGAAGAAATCTGGCTTCACTTTTCTGTTTCATTGATTGTATTTAATAAGCAATATAATCATTGTGGGCCGGTTTTCAATGGCAATACTCCACTATTTACACCAAGGTAGGGCCCCAAAACTATTCTGCTTAGGGCCTTCAAATGTACAGGGCCGGCCCTGCTTGAACTTGACGTGCGTTTTACATAATCAACTACTTTAAATGTGCATTTATATGTCAGTCAATGCGTTAAATCCATAAAAGTTTATCCGCCCATAAACAAAGTAATAATTTAGACAGATTTACTGCTTAAGCAATCATGTAATAGAGAAAAAGAACATATTCAAAACATCAACACCCACTGCAACGATTCATGATTTCAACGCACAAAGCGAGACACTAAATGACTTTGAATTCATCATTATCATAAAACAAATGCTGTCAATAGAGCTTTCGAATTTAATGCAAGCTTGTTGTTGACAAAAGAGGTCACTGGCGCAATTACCATTATGCATTCGCTGTGATGAGGACAATTAAGTTGCTATTTTTTTGGCGCCGTTTCAGTCACTGAGCCGCATTTTATTTGCTCAAATGGAAGTTAGCAAGGACGTAACACACCGTGCCGGACAATAACATTCATTATCTGTCCTTCTGCAGAGCATCCGGCTCTCGTCTGTTGGCATACCCTGCCAGCCATGTTGTCTGACTGCGTTGGTCTTGCCAGCTTCACAGACACCGAGGCAGCGGCTGCCATACCCAAAAAGGCACTTCAAATTGGCTCTTTGATGCACTGAGACAGAAAAGTAGAGGAAAGGGAGAGCGCATGCAGAGATAGTTGGAAAGGAGAGATGTTAGGATAAAAATAAATATAAAAAGCATGTCGTGAGGGAGAAATATGGTTTTCGCTAGGGATGTGAAAACTACACACTTTCAAAAAATGGACTAGTCGAATGGGGATCTGTTTTTAGCTTGATATGCAGACTATATGTGTAGACTTGAAAAATAGTACAAACTGTACAATGGTTTAAACGTGTGATGGATAGATTAGACATTTTTACAGAGCTGCCTGGAATACTCGATTCTGATTGGTCAGTCGTGACATTATAAGTTACATTTAGTATTTTCCATTTATTTACGGTTGCATTATGGGTTGTCGATCTTTCAACACAGGCTCGTTGTGGATATGTATCCCTGTCTACATTTCTGGAGAGCACAAGTTATGTAGCCAGAGGTACGTCATCTTTAAATAGCACCTATTTTACCCCTTTTTTAAGATGTAATATTAATATTATGGTTCTTCTGAGTGGGCCAGTTTAGGTTCAGTTCAAAACACAATTCGGATTTTTTTATTATGTTTTAAAAAGTGTCATTTTGGGAGCGTGTACACAGCTCGTTGTTTTAGGGGCGTGTTGCTTCACAAGAAAATTAGTTTCGACTTCCCGCCCAACTTAACAAGGGGGCGGAGCCAAGAGCTCCCCGCTTTGTGTATGGCAACAGACAGGCAGAGAGAGAAAAGCAACATGAGTGAGAGGACCAGCATTCAGATGTACATGTATGACTCGGACACAGACCAAGCAGAGAGTACAAAATCATTTGTCTGTTCATGTGTCTTTGTATAGTTTTACAGCCAACTGTGTGCTAGTTTAAAGCTCCGAGCTTGTACACCGGGACTAATAACCAAGCACACTGAATTAACTTTGACTGAAGGGCGTCACACACCGGATGCGGCGCTCAGTGCTGCAACACAGCACATTAGACGCGCACATTTGCATGTTGTTTAACATGAAACTATTCAGATAATGCTCTGTGGTGCGGCAGAAATATGAACAGTGTCATGAGTCGTGGCTGGAAGTCATGGACAGCTGCCGACTTGTGGCGCCGTTGTGTGCACCCTGATAGAAACCTATGTTTAGAATTCTGAAATGCTTGGCGCTGTGCTGCGCACGGCCGAGCGGCGCTTCTGGTGTGCGACCTGCTTAAGGCAAGTTCATTCTTTCCAATGGAGAGACACACACGTGATGCAATGCGTTCGCACTTTCCAGCTGCACCTAGTTAAGATGACAGGGAGCTTCTGTGACCACGGGAAATGCAAACGGCTGAAGTTTAAGGACGACGCAATGAAAAGTACACATGTATGCAAACCCACCTAAATCCAATTCTACTCTTCAATTCTGTTTAACAAAGTGAGTTTTATTGACATTTTAGTAGTTTGAAATTTTATAATACATAAAAATAATATATAGAGAAACAAATCTGTCAAATGACAAAAAATTACAAGCAGTTTATTACAAGGTTTTTGTACTGTAATATACAACACCAACCCAGACAATATATCACTTAAAACTATAAAAATGTTGATAAAAGTCACTTTTAAAAAACTTTTTCAAGGTTAAAAGTTGTTAGAAGAAAGATCAAGCTCCCACAATGCAATTCAAATGCATTGTGTCAATCTAGACAAAATATGGAAAACTGTAAGCTTACGGTTATATTTTAGTGTATGTCATTCTGAGATAACAACTGCTAAATAACACAGGCTGATTCGGGAACTTTAAATCACCTTTAATGTCAATGAATATGTTCACATCCATTTACTTACACCCACGTTCATTTTTATATGCTTGCCTGTCACGTTTTTTTGACTGTTTGGCGCTATCTTGTGAATGAATAATACGTCAGTTTTGTATATGCTGTATTCAGCTGGCATCGTTTTTCTCAGCTTTGCGTGTTTGGTGCCATCTTGTGACTGAATAATGCGCAGGTTAGTGTATACTCCCATCAGCTGTTTACGTTTCTGTCAGCTTTGCAAATAATTAAAGATTTAATAACCTATTCTAGCTTAGAACAATGTTTTGTGTCTACTTTTCACCTCTTCTTGCAAGTATCCATGTTATAAGCGGGTTAAAGTACATCCAGGATGGTTGTTTTCACAGAATAAAACCCTTCAGTCCTATTCAACAGTGCTCTGCTTCACGTCGGGATGCCAGCTTTATTCTGATAAAGAGATAACAACCTCCTGGACATACTTTATCCTTAAGATAAGAATTTTCTAGATATGTACTTTGTTTGTTGGTAGACTAAAGTATTTATTTTAAAGCATTTCTGTTATTTCCTTGCTGATTATTGAACCATTGTATTTCTGTTATTTCCTTGCAGAAACCACACACAAACATACACAAAGAAAAGACACACACAAACACACAGAAAGAAAAGACACACACAAACACATACACCTTTCCTCCTGAGCACAAATCCTTGTTGATGGTTAATAAATGCAACTAAATGGAGTGACTAGACTGGACCTCTGTTCTTACAGACAGCACCACTGGCTTCAAGCTAGCTACCGAAGCATTCCTACCCACACTCCTTTTCAGCATGGTAAAGAAATAATAAAATAATTTAAAAAAAAAAATCTGTCATCATGTACACGTCCTTCACTTGATCCAAACCTGTTTGATTTTCTTTCTTCCGTTTCCTTTCATCCAGCCTGATTTGATTTCATGAGGAAACATAACTATTTTTTTTACAGAAAGACACATTCTCCCACCCAGGCGTTCTCATTTTATTCGTCTTTTGTCCCTTTTGTGAATTAAAAATTAATATTTATTTTTAAATATAAATATATATATTTTTTTTTTATTTATTTTAAAGATAGATTTAAGAAAGAAAAAAAACTCAACTCAATGCATTTAGGCATGAAGACATGGTCAAGACGATCTGCTGCAGTTCAAATTGAGCATCAGAATGCGGAAGAAAGGTGATTTAAGTGATTTTGAATGTGGCATGGTTGTTGGTGCCAGACGGGCTAGTCTGAGTGTTTCAGAAACTGCTGATCAACTGGGATTTTCATGCACAACCATCTCTAGGGTTTACAGAGAATGGTCAGAAAAAGAGAAAATATCCAGTGAGTGACAGTTCTGTGGGCACAAATGCCTTGTCGATGCCAGAGGTCAGAGGAGAATGGCCAGACTAGTTCAAGCTGATAGAAAGGCAACAGTAACTCAAATAACCACTCATTACAACCGAGGTATGCAGAAGAGCATCTCTGAATGCATAACACTTCGTCAAACCTTAAGGTAGATGGGCTACAGCAGCAGAAGACCACACCGGGTGCCACTCCTGTCAGCTAAGAACAGGAAACTGAGGCTACAATTTGCACAGGCTCACCAAAATTGGACAATAGAAGATTGGAAAAACGTTGCCTGGTCTGATGAGTCTTGGTTTCTGCTGCGACATTCGGATGGTAGGGGCAGAATTTGGCATCAACAACATGAAAGCATGGATCCAGTCTGCCTTGTATCAACAGTTCAGGCTGGTGGTGGTGGTGTAATGGTGTGGAGGATATTTTCTTGGCACACTTTGGGCTCATTAGTACCAATTAAGCAGTGTGTCAACGCCACAGCCTACCTAAGTATTGTTGCTGACCATGTCCATCCCTTTATGACCACAGTGTACCCATCTTCTGATGGCTACTTCCAGCAAGATAACGCGCCATGTCATAAACCGCAAATCAGTTCACTGTACTCAAATGGCCTCCACAGTCACCATAACTCAATCCAATAGAGCACCTTTGGGATGTGGTGGAACGGGAGATTCGCATCATGGATGTGCAGCCGACAAATCTGCAGCAACTGCGTGATGCTATAATGTCAATATGGAGCAAAATCTCTGAGGAATATTTACAGTACCTTGTTGAATCGATGCGATGGAGGATTAAGGCAGTTCTGAAGGCAAAAGTGGGTCCAACCTGGTACTAGTAAGGTGTACATAATAAAGTGGCTGGTGAAAATATATATGATATATATGATAATGATTAAAAAAAAATTCAACTGCTTTTATTCTAGCTGAAATAAATCCAATAAGACGTTCTCCAGAAAAAAAAAATATTATAGGAAATAAGTTGTGAAAAATTTCTTGCACTGTTTAACTTCATTTGGGAAATATTTGAAAAAGAGAAAGACTATTCAAATGAAAACAAATATTTTTGGTTTCAACGATATATTAGAAAATTTATAACAGTGGAAAAAAATATAATACTAAAACTCCTTGTCTGGCCCACTTTAATACATATATTTTCCACTTAACGCATTTTGTAGATTTACAGTGTTGTGTTTCTGAATCAACAGAAACCCCTGCAATTGCTGGATGAGAATGTTTTAGTATACATTGGTCTGTAGGTCTAAAAGAGAAGATGAGACGGCTACAGGAACCAACAGAGATGGTAATTTGGACCGACAGCTCTCTCAGTAGATTTCTATCTGACCTCAGAAACTACTAGCACATTTTTATGCAGATCACTCTTCTGGAAACATGCAAATGCACATGCAAAAAACCCCAGTGAAAGCACAAATGGTAGCTCTTAGATATTCTGCATATGGAATTATTGCATACGCCAGTGCGTTGACCATTAAAAGATTATAGCAAACAGACGCCCTCTGGTTAAAGCTAATCATCACCAAACACTCGGACACACTCCGTTTTTTTTAATGCTTTGCTTAAGGCATAATTGAAGACTTTTAAACATCAAAAGCTCAAATTATGAGTCTTGCTGCGCTAGCTCACATTCATCGCAATGCATTTAATTATGGTCCGTTTTGTGGATTGAATAATAGTTTGTGCAATTATCTGGGATTTAATTTGAGCTAATTCAATAAAACGCATATTTGATTTGATGCTTTTAAGAGTGGGATATCCATCAGTCAAATTTATAATATGTGCGCAAAACCACCAGAAACACTCATATAGGATGCATTTGACATCTAGAATTTATGAAAAACGCAATTATATGATTTTAAATCAAATTTGAAGAAACACTTCAATATTGTGAAATATATAAAAAAATATAATAATTGCAGTTTTGTGAAATAATGTTAATAGTCTTATTTCTTTAATAAAACAAAATTAAAGATTAAAAATGTAGATATTTAGTCAACTCCTGAAACATAGGGCTCTTTTTTAATGATCTAGGCGCAAAATTTAAAGCGCAGGGTGCAAAAGCATTAAGGGCGTGTCCGAATCCACTTTTGCTATTTTAAGGATGGAAAATCCGGTTTGCGCCGCAGCGCATGGTCTAATGGTGGAAAAACTGAAGGCTTCACTAGCGAGAAAACAGTTAAACAAAACATCTGCAGCGTGAGGATAAAAAATGAGCCTCCTCCAATCTGCCTCTTTACTTTCTCTTGCTTTTTTTCGTGGTTAAGGAAACGGTGTGGTGCGCACTCCACTGAAGACATCCATTAGCCTACATAATTAATTGCATTTGTTAAGCACAAAAATTTGTTTCAAAACTATTTCTAAATTCAGTTTTAATTTCCAGCAAATGAATAAATGAACAATAATAACAAAGTGCTAAAAAAATGAGTTACATCCAAACACACGTCCTATTCTTATGCCCCATATGGTCCAAAATCTGACATCTAAGCTTGTTTTTAATAAAACAAATATAAGTATGCATATAATAAATAATACTACTACTACTAATAATAATAACATTATACAAATGCAAATTGTCGTGAAAAAACTGAAAAGGCATGCAGGTAGTGGTTTTTATATTTATGTAGAAAATAATCTTTTTTTGTGATATTTTAATCCTTCAATTCTTTTTCATATGTAAAGATATTTGCATATTGCTGTACATCTTGTGTGTTCTAAGCAATGTGTAAGTGAGGCATACAACTAATGCGCTCTGCACTGGTCTTTCAGCTGGTCTATTGCACACTTAAGTTCCTCAAAATAGCAACACGACAACAATGCGCCTTAACACACCTCTTTTCTAGACAGAAACACCCATGAGTCCACAAAGTGGCACAAATGGATTTGCTATTTAAACAACGTGGTGCAAACTGGGAAAATTAAGGTAATTTTAGAAAATAGCAATACATCACGGCAAACACGTCTTGCACCTTATTGGTGTAATATAGAGCCCATAGTATAACAAATGCAAGATGCAATTTCAGGGAAAAATCAAATTTGAAGAAATAATATATCAAAATATATCAAAATCATAATAAATTACATTTTTGTAAATTAAAGTTAAAGGGCACCTATGATAAAAAAATAAACTTTTGTAAGCTATTTGGACAGAACTGCGTGTAGGTATAGTGTGTCCACTGTCATATTGGAGTGATATAAACACAATAAATCTCTTTTTCTTTTTTTTTTTGACGTTAAAACAGGATCCAAATCCCAGTGATTTTGAGGCTCAACATGACGTAGGGGTGCGGTTTTCCCCACCCGCTGAAATGATTGACAGGCACCATGTTGCTATAATAACATTTTTTTTTTGCAAATAAACTGGGATTCAAATATTTTCTACATCTCTCTGTGATTTATATAAGTTTTATACATTATTTTTTTTAAAACAGAGCATGTTTGCATATAAGACACTAAAATCACTATGTAAATCTTAACCGCTATAATCACCACAGTCGCATGATGTCAGAAAACACTAATGTGTGTGTGTGTGTGTGTGTGTGTGTGTGTGTGTGTGTGTGTGTGTATGTATGTGTGTGTGTGTACTCGGCATTCATGTGTAGGCATAAGGCCGGTATAAGATTCTGACGGTATGATAACCTTGGATAAAAATATCACGGTTTCACGGTATCAGGGCATTGCTCTAAAATAAGTTCTTTTTCTGTCTGGGTAAAAACAAAAACTTTTTTCCCCTTTGAACACAATATATTTTAATTTGCGAAAGATTTAAAATATTTTGGAACAGCAAACATGTCAGGCTAAATAATTTAAATGAATCATTGAATCTTGACTTCAAATGAATCATTGACATTAATTTCTTTACAATTTGAAATGGCATCTTTGGATATCTTTTCTGCTGGAGATACTGTTGCCCTAAAAAAAAAATAACAAAAAAAAAGTAAAATAAAAAAAATCGTACACATACCTTAGGAACGGTATTACAGACAATTTTGGCAGTTTTAAAACCTTGACTTATCCAAATCGTGGTATACCTTCAAAACGGTTATCATCCCATGCCTATTTATGTGTGACACATCATTTCAGAAAGGCTTGAATAAACCACCACAAATACATCAATTTAACTTACTTGGTATTTTTGACTAATGAGCTGTATTTCAGCTTCATCCGTGTCTGTCTCTGTCATTGTGCTGTTTATCTAACGTAACGCATGATGAGAAGCAGGCACGCATGTGGGAACGGTGGGCGGGGATAAGCAGCTCATTTGCATTTAAAGCAACAGGCAAAAACACCAAAATGGGCAGATTCTGGAAACTATAATAAAAAATCTGATGGGTATTTTGAGCTGAAACGTTACAGACACATTCTGGAGACACCAAAGGCTTATCTGACATCTTGTAAAAAAGTGTACAATATAGGTGCCCTTTAATAAAGAGTTTTATTTCTTTAAAAAAAAGCTTAATAAAAGATTAAAAATGTAGATTTTTTTGTCAAATTGAGAGTTAAAATATAACAAATGCAAGATGCAATTTCAAGAAAACAACATTGAAATCTAATTTTTAGAAATAATTAAATATCATCAAATATATAAACATATAACAAAGTGCAATTTTGTGAAAAAAGTTAATAGTTTTATTTGTTTAAATAGATAAATTAAAGATTAAAAATGTAGATATTTAGACGAATTGAGATCCAAAATATAACAAATGCAAGATGCAACTTTAAGAAAAGCACTTTGTGATTGCAATTATTGTTTAATTTATTCATTCATTCGTTCATTTTCTTTTCGGCTTAGTCACTTTATTAATCACGGGTTGCCACAGTGGAATGAACCGCCAACTTATCCAGCATATGTTTTACACAGCGGATGCCCTTCCAGCAGCAACCCATCATTGGGAAACACCCATTCACACACATACACTGACATTTAGCTTACCCAATTCACCTATACCACGTCTTTGGGGGAAACCGAAGCACACAGAGGAAACCCTCATGCAAGAACATGCAAACGCCACACAGACATGCCAACTAACCCAGCCGAGGCTCGAACCATCAACCTTCTTGCTGTGAGGCGATTGTGCTACCCACTACGCCACCGTGATGCCCTTTAATTTATTTAATTTAAATTATTTTTAATTATAAGAAATTGTGATCCAAAAAATTTCACTAAACCAAAAGTATTTCATGCAAAATGCAACTATAAGAAATAAATCTGAAACAGATTTTTAAAAATGACAGATTAATTTACAGGAAACATTTGTTTTGTTCATTTATGCATTTTTCTTCAGCTTAGTCGCTTATTTATCAGGGGTTGCCACAGCGGAATGAACCGCCAACTATTCCAGCATATGTTTTACACAGCAAATGCCTTTTTAAGCTGCAATCTAGTACTGGGAAACATCCATACACACTCACATTCACACACATACACTATGGCCAATTAAGTTTATCCAATTCACCTACAGCCCATGTCTTTAAGCTGGATTTATACTTTCGCCTGGTGCCGCATCGCGCGCCTCCGTTGACTGTGCGTGCACCTCGCGTCAGAGGCTTTTTTATACTTGCTGCGTTCGCCGTTGTGATATTCTTTAAAACAACAGGGGGTGGTCAAAAGAAACTGACCGTAAAGTCAGACAGATAAACAGAGAAATAGGAAGTTTCCTGAACTACGTCATGTCATTAATATTATTCACGATTTTTTAACTTATTATTTGTATTGTTTGTATAAATTATTTTAATGATTATAAGGATCTTTATAACCATTCACTTGCTTCTGTTCATAACTTGGACAGTTTTACCTATTAAAGTTTATTAAAATATTAGACAACAGAACATGGGTTGCTTTACAAAAATACTTTTTATTTTGGCAAGAAATAAAAGCAAAAAAAAAAATGCACACTTACTAAAAAATACTGATGTTTATTAGATTTAGACCGCTCCACAATTCACGCATTATTGTCTGGCTAGTTTCTGTCCTATACTTATGCTAAAAGGATAAAAATGGTCCAACATTCCTGACCATCTCCAATAAAGCCTAGAGAAACAGGGCATCAGTATACTGTAAACCGATAGGTTCAAATAATTCTTTCCAGTTATCAAATAAATAATTTGTTCCTTAATTATAGTTTTGTGGCTATTAAATGGTTTTAAATTAATAATGGTAACATACAGTATACATCAGTGTGAAACCTATGACTGGTGGAAAAACATATTTCGGTTATTGTGTACCTGGGTCTCCACTTTTGCCATGGCGTCTTTTGACTTTATAAAACTTATCCTTCAGGTTTTTAACAAAACTTTCCTTCTTGCCCACGGCTGTTGCAATTTCTAGCCAAGAATATTTTGCTCATCAGGTTATCTCTATGATCACGGATCATAAAGGTGTCTGCAAAGGCATACTGTTTCAGACAAAATCTCTTCAAAGTGTTTCATTTCAACTCAAACCGCTAACACCTGGATGACGTCACATTCGCCATGCGCACTCAAGCGAACTAGCGGACGCGTCGAGTATAAACCAGGCTTTAGACTGTGGGAGAAATTAGAGCACCCAGAGGAAACCCACACCAACACGGGGAGAACATGCAAAGTCCAACACAGAAATGCCAACTGAACCAGCCAGGACTCGAACCAGTGACCTTCTTGCAGTGAGGCGACAGTGATAACCACTGAGCCACCATGTTGGCCTTTATTATTATTTGATTTAAATTATTTTTAACTATGAGAATATTTGACAAATTGTGATCAATACATTTTCACTAAACCCAAAGTATTAAATGCAAAATTTAATTATAAGAAATAAATCTGAAACTAATTTACTAAATAATTTACAGGTTACATTTGTTTGATATGAAAAAACTGCCAAATGCGATTCCATGAAAAAGGTTGTATTTTGTGTTTGTGAATTTTTTTTTCTAAGAAATTTTATTTTACAAGAAAGGAAGTTTAAAGATGCACAAAGTAAAAAATTATTACAATTTCAAGTATCCACTGGAATTTGTGATTGCAATTTCTATTTGCAAGTTACATTTCTTAATCTTTCACATTTCTTAAATGTCTAAATACAATTTCATGAAAATCTAAACAGGCTTCAGTAAATATGCTTCTTGTTGGACTGCAATATTTTCAATCCACACACAAGTGCACACGTCTACATGCACTTTCTGCCACGAATCTCTCGTTCCTGTTCCTGAGTGATTTATTCAGCACTTCTGTTCTCTCATATGTGGTATTATCTACCTCTCTCCTGCTCTTTCTCGCTGCCGTTCTGGCATTTTCAATAATCATCACCTTCTTATTCCTTTCTCCAGCCACTGTGGTTATCTTTCTCAATTTTTCTATCCAGTGCTTCTCTGGGGTTGTTGTTCCTTTCCTGACAATCCCGCCAAAAATAAAAATGGTATTGAATTATTGCCTGAGATAACAGAAACTATGCACGTAACGCTTGCGTAAGTGTGTGTCAGTCAATGTAAAATAATGTAAAATGCTTAAATGTGATAGAGAGCATTTGATTATGTTACTAATTGGTGTTTAAGGTATTGTTAAAATGTTTAAACCCATAACAGAGTTGATGATAACAGAATTGACATTAACAGAGTTGACTTTTATTTATTTTATTTTTACCATTATTTTGTGCTTTAGCTCAAGATGTTAACCTCATTTCAAATACCATGTTTTTGTAACACATGAATGTAATGTAGGTGGTGCAGTGGCTCAGTGATTAGCACTATCGACTCACAGGAAAAAGGTTGATTTTTCATTTTTATTTATTTGTTTATTTTTAAAATCAATATTAAAATGGTCAATATTGTTAGCTCCCTTACACATTTTTTTTTCAATTGTCTACAGAACATCATTATATAATGATTTGCCTAATTACCATCTACTAATTAACAAAGTTAAGCCTTTAAATTGCACTTTAAGCTGAATACTAGTATACTGAAAAATATCTAGTAAAATATTATTTACTGTCATCATGGCAAAGATAAAAGAAATTAGTTATTAGAAATGAGTTATTAAAACTATTATGTTTAGAAATGTGTAGATAAAAATCTTCTTTCAGATAAACAGAAATTGGGGAAAAATAAACAGGGGTCAAATAATTGAGGAGGGATAATAACTTCAACTGTATATACTATATATGAAGCCATTCGTGTACACAAAAACAAGTTATTTCAAAGACTTGACTGATGTTATGTATGGAGCCAGATCAGTCTCAAAAATAAAATTTACTAAATATAATTCATACATGGGCAACAACATTCACATTTACAAAATCCAATTTGTAAGTTCAAAAGACAATTCGTAAATACAAAAAGGCAATTCGTGAATTCAAAACAGGATTAAAAAAAACACAAATCCAATTAAAAAACAAATCAAAAACACACAAATCCAA
>CAIGQZ010000253.1:6085074-6101371 GCA_903798205.1 Danio tinwini
TTCATAAATTCAAAATGAAATTCATAAATACACAAATTTAATTCGTAAATTCAAACATGATTCATAAATACACAAATTTAATGCATCAATTTAAACATGACTCATAAATACAAATTCCATTCGTAAATTCAAAACATGAATCAAAAATACACAAATCCAATTCGTAAATTTAAAACACGATTCATAAATACACAAATCCAATTCATAAATTTAAAATGCAATCGATAAATACACAAATCCAATTAGTGAATTCAAAACACAAATCAAAAACACAAAACCAATTCATAAATTTAAAATGAGATTCATGATTACACAAATCCAATTCATAAATTTTAAATGAGATTCATAAATACACTAATCCAATTTGTAAATTCAAAACACAATCCATAAACACACAAATCTAATTCATGAATTCAAAAAAAATTTGATAAATACGCAAATTCAATTCATATTTTCAAACACAATTCAAAAATACACAAATCCAAACTGTTAATTCAAAACACGATTCATAAATACACAAATTCACCTCGTTTGACAAAAATATTTAGGATTTTTACATTTGAATTCAAAAATTGCCGGTGTATTTAGAAATTGTGTTTTGAATTTACAAATTGGATTTTACAAATTTGAATTTTTAAATGTGAATTGTATTGTGCATGGATGAATTTTATTTTGTACATATATTATTTTTAAGACTGATCTGGCTCCATATTATAAAGAGAATATGGAGGAAAAGTGTTTGTAAACAGGCTCATACAAATGCAAAACTGCGCACATGCTACTGTTGTCCATTCATTTACTGCGCAGATCGTTTTTTTTCATCACACTTTACAGCCCTGACCAAACCACTTCCAGATTGTAGAGGCAGATTGTGGGTTTTATCGCTATTTTTTTAAATCTTTTAAGATATCACCAATCTCTAACATGCTGTCTCTCACATGAGCAACTACAAGAAAATATAACGTGGTCCGAGCGCAGTTCATTCAGACGGCAAATAATGTCATGCTCTGCCACGCCATCGCATATAAAACTGGGTCAGCCATCAAGGAGGACACGAACCAAAGCTGAGCAGATTTTTACATTATGTAAATGGATCTGTCTAGTTGCGACCACCAGTGTAGTATAAATAGCTTGGTTTGCGTGGCGCTCATACATGCAGTCTAACAATCATGTGCCATACGGTCTCTGTCTTTTCTGTGTCACACATACATTATCCTCTGTTTTATGTCTGCCTCAAATCCTCTCACAAGCATATTCTGAACACAACAGATGCCCTGTTTTCAAGCACAATAGCAATGCATTCTGAGAAAGAGAGAGAGAGAGAGAAACACAGGAAGACATTAAAATGATAAAATGCAGACGTTTCAGACACTGGAGGAGAGAAATAAAGACTGAAGGGTGATAAAATTATAGTTGGATGAACACATTCATTCATTTTCCTTTGCCTTAGTTCCTTATTTATCAGGGGTCGCCACAGTGGAATGAACTATTCAACGTTCCAACTATTCCAGCATTTGTTTTACGCAGCAAAATGCCCTTCCAGCAGCAACCCAGTACTGGAAAACACCCCAAAACTCCTGCATTTACACATATACTTATACACTACGGCCAATTTTGTTTACCCTTTTGTTTACCTATAGTGCATGTCTTTGGACTGTGGGGGAAACCACCAGGAGGAAACCCCAGTGGCACCCCCAGAAACTTTTCTTAGGGGTGGCCAGAAGAGGTCGCACCAAATCTTGGGGTGGCACGCACACACACACACACACACACACACACACACACACACACACACACACACACACACATGCACACACACACACACACACACACACACACACACACACACACACACACACACACACACACACACACACGCACACACACACACACACACACACACACACACACACACACGAATTCAGTATAGTTATAATTTTGTTTCTAGTAAATTAAATAATGTGGTTTTAATTCATTTAATTAATTACTCTTGAAATATTGCAATTTATTCTTAAAAAAATCAATAAATTCAAATTCAATAAAATAAAAATAAAAATTAACATTTAGTTTAAAAACACTTTTCATATATATAAATATCTTTTCAGTTAATTTTTCGCATACTTTTATTGTTCAGCATACCACATATGCCATGTCTAAAATTAATGAAGATTAATTAATAAAACAAACAAATGAACAAAAGACATTACTACACACACACATACACACACACACACACACACACACACACACACACACACACTTTTTGAGCCACAATAATATTAATTCAGCTACTTCTGTTATTGTACCTTAAGGCATACCAGTCAACATTGAGATGTGAAAATAAAAGAATTACGCCCACCATAATAAGGGATTCGATTGCTTTCCTAACTGTTTATGCTCTTTTAGGACAAAATTAGTTGTGTTTGAAAACCCCCCACCAAGATCGACCTCTTTAGATGTCATTATTATTAATTGTATATGTCTGTTCAAACCATAGACTGTAAAAGATATGGACGTAGTATCCGTGACGTCACCCATAGGTTTATGAAGAACCCAAAAGAAGCTACTAGTAGGTGTGGCCAACCGTCGCCATTTTGTTTGCGCGTCATCACACCAACTATTAGCTAAATAAACCCAAATCGGTCTTTGTACCAGGCTGTAAACACCATTTTTCTGTTGTAAAGTTGGCCATTTTAACCGTGGGCTCAATAGAAATTTGCTCCATAAGGAGCCAGGATTAGCGGAATTTCAATGAATTGCAGATTCAGTTACTTCCATATTGGCTTCCGCTTGGTTCAAACACGCACCCAAAACCCAGAGTTTCGCTCCGCTTCAAATCGCGTGTACAGAATCCATTTGGAAAACATTGTCTATTTATCATTATGGAACGCATCAGCGGACAGTCACGCACCACTATATGACAGCACCTGTAATGAAAAGGAAGGGAATCGCGCTGTTTTTATGTTTTTTTCAAAGTGTTTAATGCCTAAATAAAATGAAAGCACAGAACAGACTCAGAACAGAACAGACATTTAGGAGACAGGGGCTCCCCATAGTAGTTCGGCGGTATGGGTTGCGTATAGGGAGGATTGGCTCTTTAATGTTTATTGCCACCCTTCAGAGAAAGATTGAAAATATGGGAGAAATACGAGAAAATACCTGGCCACCCCTTGGGGGCACCCCTGGGAAACCCACGCCAACACGGGGAGAACATGCAAATTCCACACAGAAATGCCAAGTGCACCTTCCAGCACTCAAACCAGCGACCTTCTTATTGTGAGGCGACAGTGTTAACCACTGAACCACTGAACTACTCGCCCCGGATGAACCTGGATGAGTAGATTATTTGTACACTCTAAATTGTGCTGAACAGAACATGCAGTGTATTAAAATGCTTCGGAAAACGTAATCGCTTTATGTTCAATCTACTTAAGTTTGTGAAAAATAACAAGTTAATTAAATTTCTTATTTTTGTCCCAACACAAATGGATTTGCAGTGTGTGGAACCCAACATTTTTTACAGTGTAACAAAACCACATAATGTCGGTCTATGGATTTCATTGGCTGGATTACTTTGAGTGTTTGGCTCATATTGTTATGCCAATCTTTTGCATACTTTTCCTAATGACAAAACTAGCTCTCAAAATAATATTGTAATTACAATGCCATCATTACTGCTTAAATCATTGTGTTTACAAGTACTGAGTAAGAGTTAAAGTTCAGGCATGGTAATGAACATCTGGATTCCGACCAGTACTGTATGCGGTTGACCAATCACAACAGACTGGGCCATGACCTGGCTAATCAGATTTGGCTTTCTGGGGGGAGGAGACTATAAAGTCTGAAACCTTAAAGTGGGCATGAAAAGTTAAGATTGTTCTTTTGTTCCTCGATCGTGACGTATATCTACTTAAAAGGTTCCTATATGTAGGACGAAGCGTAATTTTGTCCTTTGGGAACTAATTGGATTGTTGGGAAACGGGCGTTGCTAACAAAATGAAAGAAGATTGACGAATGGATGAAGGCAGTGTAGAAACGAGACACCCACTGATAGCTCCGCCCCAAAAGGAATTCCATGTGACCAGAAATGAAAAATTTTTTTTTGAGAAAGACAAAAGATTAAGGCTAATTTATTTTTACAAAATAATGAATGTACAGATACATAACAAACGCTCCTATATCAACGCTATTACACGACAATTCGTAACTTTTTGACTTAGTGGCTAATTCGTATGAAATTGTACGATCTTATTCATACAATTTAGCATGATTTGCTCATCCCCTAATGACGGTTGGGTTTAGGGATGGGGTTAGGTGCCAAACCCCACGTCTCCTTTTAAAAATTTTACATTTTTGTATGATTGAACTCATAGCCACTAAACTGACAAAACATAAAATAGTTAGGTTTCCTTTTGAGATCTGGTTGACTATATACATATAAAGCGGGTTGCACATTGGATGCCCCGCAACACAGCGCGCAAATAACAGTTGGAAGTATCGCACACCAGACATGCAGATCTGACCAGATGGTGCTCAGATGAACAGTGTCCTGAATCATAGCTGGGCACCGCAGACAGCCACCGACTTGCGGCACCGGTGTTCCTACCCTGATAGAGATCTATGTTTATAATTCTAAAACGCTGGCGCTACGTGGCTGAACGGCGCATCCGGTGGTCAGAGTACATTTTGATTTCATTCCGACTTGGAATTCTATGTGTCAAATCACACACTTAAGCCCAGGTCACACTGTGCAATTTCGATCACGATTTGGTGGTCTGGGAAAAAATTTTGAAATCCTGAATGATTCCTAACCCTAGGCTAAAATCTGTGGTCTATGATTATTGGTTTGACATGTTCACCGACACCTGATTAATGGCTGTTGCGATCCAATTTTCCCTCAGATGAAATTGTGGCCGTTTCATAAGATTTCAGACACTTTCCTGCAGTGAGACTTCTCTTACGACAAACATCAAACCAAGAATCAATAGGAGGCCTAAACCTGATGGTGCAATCACCGTAACAACTTCAAATCACCCTGGGGAAATGTTGAACCTGTTTTTTTCCCTGGTTTTATAATCAAGGCATGTTATGAGTAAAATTAACACTGCAGATTGCTTATGTTTGGTGCTTCAGTGCCTGAAAAGTCTGAAACTCACAATTCAGTTCAGAAACACTCCATCCAAAGTCTATGGGAAGTCTTAATACTGATGCCACGTGTGAAAAGGATGTAATCTCAATGACAGATAATCTTCATATGAGAAGCCAGAATATGATCTGCTGCTTTACAAACCATAAAACACTTTTATACATAATTTATTAATCAATATTAACAAAATCAAGAGTAAAATAGGAAGAAAAAGGATAAATCATAAGTTTGCAGTAAGTATTTGATGTAAAAGAGGACATACACAATAAATAAGGTAATTTCAACACAGGCTCATTCTGAAAATGTAGCCCTATATACATTTCTGGAGATCGCGAATTATAAAGTCAGAGCTATATATGGTTCTATATCGTCTTTAAAACTGACGTTACGAGGTAGTATGTCACCATTCCTTTTTCCGCTTACTAGCTAACATTAGTGTGGATGGCTTTTCCACTGTTGCCAGTTTGTCCGGTGGGGCGTCGCATACGTTGGCGGACTTGTGACCTGGAGCGGAGTTGACAGTGACGATGGGGTTCGAGTCTGGTGAAGAAGAATGGACGGATCAATTGGTGCTTTTGAAAACACTATCGGTTGGGTTTAGGGAAGGAGAAGGGTAGGTCAGTCAATCAGTTAGTCAGTCAGTCGACAGCGGCCTCTGGTGGATTTATGTGAGAAAATCAGGCACGAATGGCACTTGCGAGAGAATTTTGAGATCTGAAAAAGTGTACACAGCGGCCTCTGGCGGATTCGCAAAAACAAAAAATGCAAAAAACATACCTCCTGGGACGTATTTGGTGCTCTCTAGAAATGTATATAGGAGTATTTAGAATTGTATTCAGAACTGTATTCAGAATGAGCCTGGGTTGGATCATATAGGTAAAAACAATTACAGGGAGCAAATATTGGCCATTAATAAAAAAAGTTAGATTCTGATCCTAATTTATAGATTATTTATATAAACATCTTGATGCTAAGTAGATGTCTAACACTGAAATACATTATTAAATACTTCCATATGTAAAATGCATGTGCCCAACTTGACCTTCCATTTGAAAGTGGGGGGAAAAAAATTAAATGGAAGGTCAAATTGACAACATTTGACTTTGCTCTGGATGTTACTACACCTACAGGTAAATGCAGAGGGTTATTGAAGTAAATTACCCCCTGCATGCTTTAAAATCTGTATGTGCAATATGATAGCATGTCATAATGAACAGACATGACAAGAATCAGTGGCTGCTGTGGGCCAGACTGATGCTTTGCTGGTGCTGGAGGTCTGCCAGAAAAGCAGAGCAGAAATTCATCAGCATGTCAGTGTTTGGCTGATGACGGACACTAATAGCCAGTTGTCCATTATACACACACACACACACAAAATACAAATTATAGCAAATAAATAACAGCATTTACATACAACAAATATGCACTCGTGTGGTAAATACTGGAACTACTCCCACTTTCGCATTGAAACACTATAATGGGAAAAGATGGAGTCAGGAATTACTGCACATGCTGTTACTCCTGACGGCTTTGCACAATTATTCATTCTCTGTTGGATTTTAACGTTTATATGTATATAGAAAACTTTATTTTATTTATAGTTTGTATTTAGGTTTACTTTTTTTTATGCACTTCTAATTGACAAATTTGTTAAATCAATATATTTTTAATATACCTTAAACATTGGCATTTTGTAGGAATTTCCACCTGGGGATACTCATCCCGAGGCCTTCAGACTATATGCAGCACCACTGTTGCGATCCAAGACCAGCGACGAGATGATCCCAAGGTCTTCATAATCCTGGACCAGGCCGTATCCAGAGCAGCTGCTGTGGTGGTCATGGAAGAGCATGAGACTGGAGAGCATGAGACTGATTCCTGTGACGCTCAGGACAGACGAGTCTTCGCTGAGGTCCAGCATTCTCCAGCCTCCGGCGCCTAGACTGCAGCTCTGCACAAGACGTTTGGCCATAGAAGAAATGGTCGTGCCCAACTGAGCCTGATTTCTCTCGAGGTTTTTTAAATCTTCACTTTCGCCAATTGGTGATGTTTTTTCCTCGCCGCTGTCGCCACTGGCTTGCAAGGTTCAGGATCTGTAGAGCTGCACATTGATGGATTTGCTCTTCAGTGTTTGGACTCTCAGTAGTGATTATTAACCCACACTGAACTGAACTTAAACACTGAAAACTGAACTGAAAATGTTTCAATTTACTGTAATCTTCTATGTGAAGCTGCTTTGACACAATCTACATTGTAAAAGCGCTATAGAAATAAAGGTGAATTGAATTAAATTGATTTGAATTTCAGGTCCCACTTTACCACTTAATAACTATTTGGCCTCAAGCACGAGTGATTTACATGTTAAGTCAAAGCAAAGATGCGAATACACATCTTTCGATGCTATTTGCGCAAATGAGACGGGATATTTGCACAAATCTCATCATTCACACCGCCTCATTTGCGCCTCAATGAAGTGGTGCAAGTTGAGCGTTTTGCGCATTTGACGCACTTAACGTGCAAATCACTCAAGTTGGAAAATCTGAACTTTAGCGAACATTCGCGCCGCGTAAACCAATCAGGAGCTTGCTCTTGTAGGGGTGTGATTATGGCGTAACACCTGTTGTTGGTGACCCGATGGGAAATCCTCCTGCCAAAACTGAACAACAGCTCATCAAACTGCTGGGCTCAATTAGAAGCACCGCTGAATGCTTCCATCATCCAGGTATAGTTTCTGGAGGAGTTGATGAACTCACAGAGCTTGGTGCACCTCTGAAAGGATCTAGTGGACTCAGACACGGCACTGAATGAATTGTTGGTTGGGTTTAGGGAAGTGGGTAGGCGGGTCAATCAATAAAATTGCTTGGGTTTAGAGAAGGAGGAGGGTGGGTCAGTCCATTGGTCAGTCAGTAAATCATTCAGTCAGTCAACAGCGGACTCTGGAGAACAGCAGGCGCGAATGGCACTCGAGAGAGAAATTTGAGATCTCAAAAAGCATTCACAGCGGCCTCTGGTGAATTCACAAAAATAAATAAACGTACCTCCTAGGACGTATTTTGCAGTCTCCAGAAAGGTATATAGAGGTACGTATTCAGAATGAGCCTGGGTTGAAATATAAAGTGGGTCCGAATTTCTTTGGGTTTGCTTGCTGTGCATATGAATACAAATGCTTTGAATACTTGAAGTAAGCTAGATGTAAACCAGTCAGGTTGTGTGATGAACACGTAGCATTAATGATGCCATTTTTAGCACTGCTAATACAAAAATGCACTCATGCAAAACATATAAGAGGTCAATGGACGAAGACGACCAACTAGGGCTACTAAATAACTGAGCAGTGATGTTATGACTAATGAAGCATGCCAGCCTTCGCCTTCATTCCACTCCTATCAGCTCAAATAAAACAAGCTACAACTCTCAATGACACTCATAAAGGAAGCGTCCATTGAAATGTGTGTATCTGTAGTATCTTTTTTCTACTCAAAAGTTTGCAAAAGTGACCACACTTTTGCAGTTTTCTTTAAAACAAGTCATATTCATAATAAATGTCTTTATTTAATACTTTCCAGAGCAATCAAATTCCAATTAATAGGTTCAGCCTTACATTATTTCCCACTCTATATTCAGCTTTTTTCAGCTGTTGCCTTGTTCACAATCATTTCTTGCTCTTGAAAAACACCAGACCAGTGAAACAAAGGCTTGGTGTCTGTTAAAAAAGAAAACAGCGCATTCACAGACAGAAAAAACAAACAGTTCAAAGGTTTATTTTCTGTCAGAGAAGGCTTCTAATTGCTATTTTCTGTCATCTAGGTCTTGGAAAGAAAGAAGAAAAAAAAAAGCTCTAGAAGCAGATGAGCAGGGCAGGTTTCCTCTGACACTGGTGCCAAAGGGATGCCACGGCAGAAGACTCTGTCAAGCTCCGGCTGTAAAGAGCAGCAGGTGTCTCGGCGGAGGGCTGAAGGGGCATCGCTATATTTCCATCACACCAGATGTGAGCCATGACGGAGAGCATAAAGGTGAATTCAGAGGGCGAACATCGTGATAGCGTAGCTGACTGTCTGCAGCTCTCTGTGCATCCATTCATTAGAGCACAACATCACCCTTTCAGCATTAATAAGGATTACTTTACACGCTTTTGAGGATGGATCTGCTGTGGTTTAAGTATCTATGATAAACTGGTGGCCTGCATTCATTATCTTGATGAATTAGAGAGATTTTCATGTGTGATGAAAATGCAATGCTAAAATACTAAACACATACACATACCGGACACTTTATTAGGTACACTTTATTAGTACAGGGTAGAATCCCCTTTTGCCTTCAGAACTGCCTTAATCCTTCATGGCATAGATTAAACAAGGTACTGGAAATAATTCTCAGAGATTTTGGTCCATATTGACATGATAGCATCATGCAGTTGCTGCAGATTTGTAGGCTGCACATCCATGGTGCGAATCTCCCGTTCCACTACATCCCAAAGGTGCTCTATTGGATTGAGTTCTGGTAACTGTGGAGGCCATTTGAGTCCAGCGAACTCATTGTCAGGTTCAAGAAACCAGTCTGAGATGATGCTCGCTTTATGACATGGCGTGTTATTCTGAAGATGGGTTCACTGTGGTCATAAAGAGATGGACATGGTCAGCAACAATACTCAGGTAGGCTGTGGCATTGACACGATGCTCAATTGGTACTAATGGGCCCAAAGTGTGCCAAGAATATATCCTCCACACTATTACTCCACCACCAGCAGCCTGAACTGTTGATACAAGGCAGGATGGATCCATGCTTTCATGTTGACGCCAAATTCTAATCCTACCGTCTGAATGTTGCAGCAGAAATCGAGACTCATCAGACCAGGCAATGTTTTTCCAATCTTCTAATGTCCAATTTTGCTGAGCCTGTGCGAATTGTAGTCTCAGTTTCCAGTTCTTCCCTGACAGGAGTGGCACCCGGTGTGGTCTTCTGCTGCTGTAGCCTTAAATCAGCACTTATTAGCACCTAATAAAAAAACAGCACTTAAATCATCTTTCTTTCCCATTCTGATGCTCGGTTTGAACTGCAGCAGATCGTCTTGACCATGTCTACATGCCTAAATGCATTGAGTTGCAGCCATGTGATTGGCTGATTAGAAATTTGCATTAACAAGCAGTTGGATAAATATAGTAAATATAATAAAGGGCCAGTGAGTGTATATACAGCTTCTTTTTTAAATATTTCCCAAATTATATTTAACAGAGCAAGGAATTTTTTACAGTATTTCCTATTATATTTTTTCTTCTGGAGAAAGTCTTATTTGTTTTATTTAGGCTTGAATAAAAACATAAAAAAAATTCAAGGTCAATATTATTAGCCCCCAATTGTCCAAATGATGGAACAAACCACAATGACTTGCTTAAATACCCTAACCCAACTAATTAGCCTAGTTAAACCTTCAAATGTCACTGTAAGCTGAATACTAGTATCTTGAAAGATATCTAGTAAAATATTTTGTAGAAATGTGTTGAAAAAATCTGCTCTCCGTTAAACAGGAATTGGGGAATAAATGCTAATAATTCAGGAGGACTAATAACTCACTTGGGCGACGCAGTGGCGCAGTAGGTAGTGCTGTCGCCTCACAGCAAAGAACGTTGCTAGGTTGCAGGTTCAAACCTCGGCTGGGCTGGGTCAGTTGGCGTTTCTGTGTGGAGTTTGCATGTTCTCCCTGTGTTTGCGTGGGTTTCCTCTGGGTGCTCCGGTTTCCCCCACAGTCCAAAGACATGCAGTACAGGTAAATTGGGTAAGCTAAATTGTCCGTAGTGTATGAGTGTGTGGATGTTTCCCAGAGATGGGTTGTGGCTGGAAGGGCATCCGCTGTGTAAAATCGTGCTGGATAAGTTGGTGGTTCATTCTGCTGTGGCGACCCCAGATTAATAAAGGGACTAAGCTGACAAGAAAATGAATGAATGAATAATAATTCACTTCAACTCTTTCTCTCTCTATATATATATTTAGCTAAAACAAACTGTTCATTAATCTAGATGTGCAAACATCCTTAACATACTCCAGTCTGCCAGTAAAGAGAGGAATAAAGTCGGCCTAATAAACAACTGCTGTGAGAAATCGATGCTGGGTCGCCAATATGGCCCATAGCGCTGGAATCATTGACATTACAGAGAGTCCTGTCCTTTTCTGGTTAATGGTGCACATGCTCAGGCTTGTGTGCAAAGTTTGACTTTTTGTCTCGATTTTAATTCATACTCATTTGTCATGTAGGTTTATTATAGCATAACAATTCAATAAAACGCCACTGATTGAATGACCGTTTTTGTAAATTTGCATTCACCCCTATAATTATGAATCATTACGCAATCAGAAATACAGCCCGCTGCATCAATTAATCAGCATCTTGACTGGATGTTTTTGGGTATTAAGCAAATTGTGTGTTTGTAATTGATGAATGTTTCAGGATTTGCCCTGCTGGAAACCTTGAAAGAACACAAATAGGTTTCGTTTTACACGTTAAAGGGATGGTTCACCAAAAAACTGAACATTCTGTCAATATCTACCCATCCTTGTACCTGTTTGACTTTCTTCTGTCAGTTGATATTTTGAAAAATCCTGTAACCACTGACTTCAATTTTATTTGTTTTTCCTACTGTTGAATAGTTACAGGTTTCCAATTTTCTTCCAAATATTTTCTTTAGTGTTCAACAGAAACCCATAAAGGTTGAGTGTGGGTAAATAGTGAGTACATTTTTATTTTTGGGGAGAACTATGCCTTTAAGTTCACATCACTGTACATAAAGCAGCTGTCTAGCAAGTTATCTCTAACGTCAAGCTTGGCGTATCAAGTAAATGTATCATTCGAGATGTTTGAATTTCCAGGGACATCCATGGCAAAAGTTCTTATCAAATAAGAAAACCATCTGAGAAAGCGATGCTGGCTTCTGGGATGTGTGTATGTGTGTGTGCAGTTGCAGCAAGTAGATACCATTAAGTTCTGTGTCAGTCAGAATGCCACAAAACCCGCCCATCAATTATGCAAACTTATATGACCTGAGACGCTGTAAAGGAGTTCAAGTTCAAATGTTGTCTCATAATAAATAATGGTACACACACACTGAAAGGTTTGCCTTGATATAAACCAGACCGATAAACTCCTGTTCACACCATTAATGAAACGCAGCCACAAAGCAATCTGAGCTCATGCGATTTAAAATAACTTCCTAACAATAGTTAAAAAAAAACATGGAAAAGAGTCATTGTTTGCACTCATATATGCATGTAGTATAGGCAAAATCATATGTGAAAGAATACTATGTCCAACTTTATAGTAGATCTGCACATTATATCATTTCAGCATCGATATCATTTGCAATAGTCACATGTATGGTGGCAGAGAGAGCTTAACGTGCTGTAATTTAAAAAAACACCAGGAAATTAAGAAAAGATCTTTGTGAAGTTTATTTATAAACTAATTTCGAGAGGATCACGTGCTTATAAAGGCTTGCAGCTGGTCCCGCATTATCCAATGTATGATTCCCCAATCAGACGATTCCTAAGCTACTACAAATACCCTAAGTTCCATATAACAGCCATCCTCGTTTTGAAGAATCCCCCCTTCCACCTCTACTCCTCCTCCTTTCCTAGATGGGTGACACGGTGGCCCAGTGGTTAGCACTGTTGCCTCACAGCAAGAACATCACTGGTTCTAGTCCTTACCAAGCCAGCCAACGTTTCTGTGTGGAGTTTATACATTCTCCCTGTGCTCACGTGGGTTTCCCCCCGGGTTCCCCGGTATCCTCCCACCATCCAAAAACATGCAACTTAAGTTAAATGACTATAGGCACCATAGACACACACCTAGTAAGTAGTTATCTCTTAAGAGCAATCACTATCTGTTCATTAGCTACTACAGCAGGGGAGTTCTCGAGATCTGCCTGAGCTCAAACTCCCCTCTCGCCTTGCAAACAAGAGGGAGCCCCAGGCTCGAGGATCTTATGAGCTCAGGGCTCTCTCCCGGGACAGCATGCCAAACACCTTTATGATCAATCATCAGCTAAGTGTGAACTCTTGAAATCCATTTGAGAGCCCACGTACTGCAAATCCTCACAACACATACATATTTAAAAAACGCACTGCATTTTCCCACAATGCAAACAAATAAAACACGCTGCATTTTCTCACAACGCAAACAATTTACGAAAATATTGCAATATTGTTTTATAAAATTGTGATAGGTTTCTTTTGCCCATATCGCACAGCCCTAATTGGTCATGATCGTAAAAAAAAAAACTCTGGAAAAAACACTGATGATAAGCTTGGTGAAAGGCTTTGCATTTGTAACTGTTTAATTTGCAACTTTTTCTTAAAGTAGTAGCCAAAAGGATTTAATAATAATATAGATATAGAAAACATAGTTTGGACAGTCAAGAATAAGCTATTTGAATGAAGTACCAACTCTAAATCCCCTTCACACTGAGCATAACACAATAACGCAAACTGAGCTGCTGAAAAACTGTTTTCACACTAAACTCAAAATGATTGACCCCTTACTGCAAATTTATACTCCAGGTGGCGCTACCATAATTCATCCATTAGGTTAACGACAATCATCCTAATCATAGATTCTTTTTTAATGTAACATAATCATTCATTTTCATTTGGCTAAGTCTCTATTTCAGAGGTATTTGTACTGTGGAGGAAACCGGAGCCAAACCACCAACACAGGGAGAACATGCAAACTCCACACTGAAATGCCAACTGGCCCAGCTGGGACTTGAACCAGCGACCCTCTTGCTGTGAATGACAGTGCTAACTACTGAGCCACACAAATTTTTTTTTTTCATTTAGCATTAACCTCCCACTCCACAATATACAACAGTGAATAAATTCTGAAGAAATCACATATATTTTGTTTGTTGCTTTTGTAGTGCCCATGACCTTTATCAGAACATATCAGAATGTTTTTTGTCAGATACCAAAGATAACAAGCGCTTGACATCCATCCCCGCCCCAAAAAAATCTTTATTTGTCACCTACACTAGTTTTCAGACCAGCTTTCAATACTATAGCACCACCAGACTCCCACTTTGACCAGGAAAAATAATCAACACACATTTAAAAAAAAATAAATAAATAAATAAAACCCTGCTTTGTCGTGTCTGGTGTCAATAGCTCTTTTTAAATTCGTCATTGAATTGTACACTCATGCTGAGTCACACTTTCCAGTCCACACTTTGCCAGAACAGGGCTTAAGTTTTAGATGTGCTGATTTCATAGTCACTTGGATTTTAATTACTAACCCTGAATCTACCAATAGCATAAAACACAAACCATCATTCACAATCTCTGTTTGGTCTGTGTACCCGCGTATAATTGGTTTTCTCATTTTGGGTTTTAAAATGGAAAAATGGCTCATTTATGTCAAATTTGAACCTATTCATGAACATAACCTTTTTTTTTTTAAATATATATTTTTGTTTTCGTCACATTTTGTTCTTAAACAAATAATGAAAATGCGATAAAACCAAAACAAATAAACAGTTTTAAAATTTGTTCTCTGTGTAGGCGGGAATTATACACACCCCCTCTCCGCTGTTCCTCAGTTCGGCAACTTTCCCTTTTATTAACTAGAAAAGTAATAGATTTTTGGAATATTCAACGCAATCTCATGAAAAAAATCGTAACTTTTTGATTTAGTGGCTGATTTGTATGAATTTGTGCGATCGAATTCGTACAATTAAGTACGATTTGCTCATCACCCAACTATGGTTTGGTTTACGGGTCGAGTTGGGTGCCACGCCTCCTTTTTAAAATCGTACAATTTTTTTACGACTGAACTTTATACAACGAATTAATCACTAAACTGCCAAAGCGTAAAATACTTACACTTTCTTGTGAGATCAGGCTGGAATATTATGGGTTTTTTTTGGTAATGTCAGTAGCTATGTTTTCATCCACCTATTTTTATGCGCATTTTGGATCCTGTTTCTGTGTTTGTGAGTCTAAAGTTTAGTCACAAAAATATGTCGCCTACTAACAAGGGGAAACGTAATTATTTTACAAGTTGGAATCATATATGCAATGTGAATTGTACAATTTGTAAAAAAATACAAATAAAGAAATACAAAGTTAGATTACTTCTAATCCTATCCTGACAGTCAGTAGGGGGAAAGAAGGTTGAACGTAGGGTTTGTAAGGTTTTTAAGGGCGGGGGCTTCTAAACACACACATGTTTACTATGATTCTCATCTTCACTGCCAAAATAAATTGATTTCCTCACTGCTTTTAGTTTACATTAATGAATAAACTAAAATCAATAACTAAAATAGAACCAAGAACTCAGATAATATAGTCATTTTACTTAATAAAATACAATACTTTGCATGCCACAAATGAGAATATATATGAGCAATTCCATGCAAATGTCAACCTTGCCATGAAAAATAAATAACATTTTTAGCAAATTAGCGAAAACCTTTCTAAGTTTTTTTTTGTGTATGCTTGTATTTTACAGGACTGTAAAAATATTCAACAATGTCAATGTTTTCAAACAATTATATTTGATTTACCAAAGTCACACAAATGGCAATTTCACATCCGTGACATCCATAACAAGGCTTTTTTCCTCATAAATACAAGAATGTAAAAAATCATTTTTGTTTTACAGAGAGCCAACTCTTATCCTTTTGATTAGCATCATTTCTTTTGGGTCGGATCGTTTAATCACAGAATGTCTACTGTAAACTTGCAGACTTTTTTGGTCACATCCATAACGCATGCTTATTTTCCTCATTTAAAGTATAAAAAATGTTTACAGATTGATATTTTTCTGATCCCATAACTCTGTGGTCAGTTGTTTTGGAATATATAAACAGATGTTCCAATACAATGTTAACATCTACTTTCTCTGTCAATTAATGTTTTCAGTTTTTACAGCAAATATCACATCCATAATGCTAGAATTTCTCATATGAGGTAACATCATACTGTATATAATGACTTAATCTGAACATCATTGGGCTTTAATCGAGTTAGTTAGCTACACAATGTAATTATTTATGCATTATTTACATGGTTTAACAACATTTTACTTACTTATTATGATTAACTAAAGATACAATACTTTGCTTGCCACAAATGAGAACATAGTGTGATTGTACATAATTATAA
>CAIGQZ010000253.1:6101771-6122043 GCA_903798205.1 Danio tinwini
AGAAGATTTTTTTCAACACATTTCTAATAGTTTGTAGTAGTAGCATAAAAGTTTTAATAACTCATTCCTAATAACTGATTTATTTTATCTTTGCCATGATGACAGAACATAATATTTTACTAGATATTTTTCAAGACACTTCTATACAGCTTAAAGTGACATTTAAAGGCTTAACTAGGTTAATTAGGTTAACTAGGCAGGATAGGGTAATTAGGCAAGTTATTGTATAACGATGGTTTGTTCTGTAGACTATCAAAAAAGAAATAGCTTAAAGGGGCCAATAATTTTGACCCTAAAATGTTTTTTTTTTTAAACTTTTATTCTAGCTGAAATAAAACATATAAGACTATCTGCAGAAGATAAAATATTATTAGACATACTGTGAAAATTTTCTTGCTCTGTTAAATATCATTTGGGAGAAAGGCCTATTTAAAAAAGAAAAAAAATTCAAAGGGGGGCTAATAATTCTGACTTTAACTATATATATATATATAAATATATATATATATATATATATATATATATATATATATAAGTTATTGATTAATGAGGAAACTTAAACTGAACATCGTTGGGTATTAATCTTATTAGTTAGCTACAAAACGCAATTATTTACACATTATATACCCAGTTTAACGAGGTTGACAAACATATTGAGCTGATTTCCTCTAACAGCCTTACTTAAACTCATTACTTGGTAATTCTACAATCATTAACGTAACTGCATCGCCTTGACATGTAGACATGTGAGCGCAAAGTTTAGATTCCTCAGAGAGAGGCTGAACGTGCAAAAACTGAAAGCATTATAACATCAACATAAAACATTAATAGCCAAAAAAAATGACATATTGCAGAAGAGCGCAGTTATCTTGGTGAATAAAACAAGCCCATGCACACACACACCGCCTGATGTTTCGCATCTACCGAGTGTGACGAACTCCGGTGGGCTTTAAACCAGCTTCCCGGTGTCATGTTTGATAGTGCTCCGTTAGAAAAACCCGAGCTCAAAAAGAAGAAATAAAGCAACACACACTGCAACATTTAAATCGTCTCTATCCAGTATAGCAACACCAAACTCTAGCGATGCTTCATAAGCATTTACCGCGTCCAGCGAAGCACATCAAGGTCCGTTTAACGGGAGAAGGGGTGGCTTCCGCGGTCGCCAGGGCAAAGTCATCATTTTAAAGAGCAAGCATGCATCAGCAGACTTATTTACCTCACAGAACGGACACAATCCACTGGCGACTGACTCCAGATATTGTAGCTCCTGAATCCTTTCTCCGGCCCCAAGTCCCTTCGTGCACTCTTATCCAAGTCTGGCAAGCGTTGAGCGGCGGAGTGTGACAGCAGCGGAACCTCCGTGAGTCTCCGGTTGCGGGAGCGCGCGAGTGGGCGGGGCCTCCAGCGGCTCAGTTTCTACACCATCAGTAATTATGTGAGGATTCAGGCGCATCTACTGCCAATGATTCCCATTAATGCTTGCGTTTCAGCGGGAGCTGATGTGTGATTTAAAATTCATGTTCCTGCCGCCATGTCTTGCCCCGCTGTTACTAGGCTGTTTCCTTGCCTTGGGTTTATTTTGGGCTGTGGTGATGTTTGAACTTATTTTCTGTATTTAAAGCGATTCATTTGACCCTATATGCTTATGCAGCTATTCACCAAAAACAACACTTTTTTTCTTATTTATTATATATACTTATTTATTCATTCATTCATGTAGAAAATAAGACCATTTATCTTTAATCGATAAAAATATGTCTGACTATATTTAAAGCAGTAGTTCTCAATTATGTTTCTGAAGGACCACCAGCAATGCATGTTTTGGATGTCTCCTTTGTCACATCCGTTGCAGGTCTTCCAGTCTCTGCTAATGATCTGATGATCTGAATCAGGTGTGTTTGGTTAGGGAGACACTGGAAAATGTGCAGAACTGGTGGTCTTCCAGGAACGTGGTTGAGAAACACTGCTTTAATGTACACTTACCATTTCAAGTGCAACCTACTGCTTATGTCGGCATAATGCATTATATGTTTATGTGAGAAAAAATAGAGATGAATTGTTATTTTTGTTTTAGACTGAAACTTTTTTTCTCAGTGGCTTTGGTGCATTTCTCACAACACTATTTACATTTGCACAACAGTTAATGCATTTCTCAAAACATTTAGTACAAACTGCAAAAACCTGCAAAAGCGTGTCGCTTGCTCAAAATGGATAGCTCATTCCTCAAAAGCAAGTATTCAAGTCAATGATAGTGTCAGTGTCATCAAGATGAAAAATCCTGACACTATTGTTTATGAATGAGATAGTCAAATGGCTTTGGCATGTTTTCATTATGACACTTTACTCTGTACATTTACTCCAATGCAAAAAAAGTCTGATTTTGGTGACACGTCCTGAAAATGCTCATTTGCACAACCATTTGAAAACTACAGTAAAGTTAGACATTACTGCATTTAGTGAGGTATCTGAGTACATGACACTGAATATGTATTTTTCACATTTTTACTGCAGATGCTCTTTGCAATTGTAATTTATTCACAGCATTGTGCAAAAGAATAAATACAGCCTTATTTACAACAAACAAACTCCCTTTGGGTAGAGCTGTGCACAACTGTAAACAATATTGCAGTACATAATGGAACTGAACCTCAAACATACACAGGTCTGTAAATCATTCAAGAAATTGTTCAATTTAGAAGATTAAAATGTTTATAAAATGAGCTTGACAGATTTTGACAACTAGTTCAACATTTTAGTATGTAATGACTCAAGTAATGAAATGAGGATTATTAGTTTTATATGGAATGACTATTCAACATCCACAAGTTTAGTTAATTTTGACTGACATGACACAAGCAAATGATAATGTTATAAACCGCAGAGAGTTGTATGAAAGTAATTGATGCATGACCAAAAGCATTTGCAATTTGTTGGAAGGAATGAAAAACTGCTACTATGATGTGCACAAATGACTAATTGTTTTGAGAAGTGCATTAAAGGGCCATGCCCCCCCCCCCCCCCTTTCAGTTCAAGTCTATTTCAGAGTTTTTTTTTTTTAAAAATGGATCATAATGGGCGGATCATAATCAGAGGGAGGAGTGGGCGTGGACAGCAGAGCAGGGGAGAAAGTGCTCTCATGAATAATTAAGATGCAGGCTCTTCTCATAGGATAAGAAAACTCTGCTATGAATAATAATGAGAAACCAACGCGTCATCACTCCACTAGCAGATTTGCATTACGTCACCGATTTTGATCCTGCCCCAAAAATCATTTTAAACCCAGAAGACGAAATTAGCTGACAAAAGCTCAAAATTATCCAGTTTTCCCCACAATTAAAGCTAACAGGTGCTAACGTTGTCTTAAGTGATGCACAACAAACTCAAATCTCAAAAACAGAACTCGAGGGTTTCTTAAACTTTTAACTGTTGTGCAAATGTGTATAGTGTTGTGAGAAATGCACCAAAGCGACTGAGAAAAACTCATGATGATTATTTGTTTCAGTGGGGTATGCTTTTGCATCATGGCTTTTTGCCACCAGCCTACCACTATCAGGAACCCTTTTGCTATGACTTAAAAAATATATATTTGTATGAAATGGCTGCACTTCGGACTAAATCTGAATTATTGTCATTTTTGATCATTTTAATATTTTAAAAATATTTTTTTGCTGCTCAGCTCAAAGGCCATCCTCTTTAATAGATATTGCACAATATAATGATTTCTGCAGTTTCTCACAGCTGAATGATGTCACTTCTGATCAATGATGTCCCATAAGGGTGGATCCCAAATTTTTATAGGCAAAGATAAGGGGGTTCAGCGCAGACTGAGGGACACAAGTTATTTGACAAGCAGGGACACGACTAACTGAATTAAAACATATGACTACAACAGTGACAAAGCTGCATAAGTAATCAAATCGCTATAGTTGATCTATTTTGTGAGAAAACTGAAAAATTCTCCATAGTAAACAATAAAAATAAGCAAAGACAAAAGATAATTTGTTTTTAACCATTCATTCATTCGTTCATTCATTCATTTTTTTCAATCTGTCAGAGTAGCATATGTCCTATATTGGAAAAAATAATAAATAAATAAACAAGAAATTGTCAGAAAAAACACAGCCTGTGCTCCATCTTTTATTTACCTATATATGAGGCATGTTTCATTTACACTATGGCTAAAATAAACGGAAGTCTTTATTAAACTCTCTCTTTATCAGTTAATAAACATTATTTTACCATCAGGCCCGTGGCCAGATTATTAAGAAAGGGTGCTTTTTTAAAGATTTACACAACAACAATTTTTTTAAATTATTTTTTTTAATTTAAGATTGAACATAAACCAATTAAGTTGTCCCAAAAAATCCCTAAGAATTGTGTTGTTCCAACTCATTTTAAATAAGTAGTTTGAACAAGCCTCAAAAGCCATTTTTTGAGTGTACTGTACAAGCACTGTCCGATTTTTTAAAAAACTCTACAGGTCACAAGTTAATTTATTTAATCTTTTATTAGATTAAACCAATTCAAGTGCAAATCCACTGTAAAACAGTCCCTGATTGGGACTCAATGTCCTTACTTATTATACCTGCCTCATCATACCTAAGACAGTTTCTATTGGTTAAAGGGGTGGTCCACTACGATATCATATTTTAAACTTTAGTTCATGTGTAATGTAGGTGTGTGAACATAAACAACATGCCTGAATGTTATATGCTCAAAGTTCAATGCAAAGGGAGACATTGGCTTTTACAGGGTTAGCTTAGCAAAGCCTACAATGAACGAATTTGGGGACTACAAAAAAGTACATGAGATCATAAATGCTTCAGGTTATGCGTATTTACCTCGCGCAGTGAAGAGGTGTGGCCAGATGTGCTGTATGTTATAGCAGAGAAAGCTAAAATGCCATCCAAATGCTGCTATTTCCACAGATCTCATTCTGTTTCTGTATTTGGGCATCCAAGGGACATGACACAAAGAGAGAAGTGCTTACAATTTCATTTTAATTATGTTCCAGATAATTATAAAAAAAAAGATATAGCGCTAGCATTTGACAAAGGAGAACTTTCAGGATCTCCCCCAGTTTAGTGCTGGATTCGGCTAAAAACTCCTCAAAGATGGATCAGCTCCAACTACAATAGAAGAAGCTGTGGATTGTGAGTCACAACCTGTAAGTATTTTATTTGTTAAAATTGATCAATTACATGCTTAGTTTCTATCGTTAACGGTATGTTGTAGCAAGGGCGTAAACGATGTAAACAGCGGGAAACTTAGCTACAAGTTCATATTTATCAGTCAAACCGCTGTAAACACCCACAATCAACCAGCGCTGCAGTGTCTCTCTATGCGGACGCTTTCTGTGCGTTCTACATCTCAAATAATAAACTCGCAAAAGATATGTAAACGTTTCATATTACTTACACATGCTTCTAATACGAATATATACAAAAGACACCTGTCAGATTTTATTTTAGAGAGCAGGGATGAGGTTTAGCTGTGTCCTCTTTATTTTCTGTCTGATTCTCAAACCGATACGACTAACAGTTACACTGACTAACAGTATTTACTAGGGGTGTGACGAGACGCTTACCCCACGACACGAGAGGAGACACGAGATCGAGACAAGATTTTTACACTATTTTTTATAAATCTTCAATAATGAAATACATGAATGGAAAATATTTTATTAAATTGAAAAAAACTCTTTTTTTAAATCAACTTGTAATGAAAGCTATTTTACATTTATTTTAATGAATGCTATGCAGTAAAGGACATGCAAACACTGCTAAATATTTGCTAATATATGATTGGAAAATAGATTTCCAACTGAAAAATGACAAAAAAATCACAAAATGCAAAACAATTTAGGTGTTTTTTAAAATCAACTTGTAATGAATGTTATTTTACATTTATTTTAATGAATTATGCCATAAATGACATGCAAACACTGCTAAATATTTTGCTATAAACTCAAATGGCTTCTCCCCTGTACAGTTTCACATGAGAATCAAACTCTATTTCACAAATTTCGGCGTCAGCTTCCGTGTTTTTTCTGGACAGCATAAACACGTGTTTGGTGATGATGATGACAACGAGTGTGAGTGTCCAGGAGTTCATTGTGTGTGTGCGGTGCGTGCACTCGGAGGAGATGTGTGTGTGTCTTGTGGTCCTTTACTGACTCGATGGGTGCAGAAAATAGTGTCAAACTGCCGTGTGTGTGTGTATGGCTTATCCTGTCGCAAGGAGGTCCAACCTATTTCACCAATTCACTTTAAAGCCTCGGCACTAGATTAAAATGAATGAACATGAAACATTTGTGTCAATACATTATAAAGAAGCTATCAATGCCTAGCAAGACTTCTGAAGGACTGAAAGATGACGACTGCCCATGAAAGCCTCTAATTTTGTTGGATGGTTCTGATCCGTTCGCAAAGGAAAAGCATCTGATATCTTAGCTACATAATTAAAAATGGTAAAAAAAAATCTTTTAGCAGAATAAAAAAATGACGTCCTATGAATCAAAGTCTGGTTTATTTTTACCTCAAACTGGGGGGCAAAAGGATGGATGGATGAGCAGATTGGGATCATCCCTTCTCATAACCCCGTGTTTACCAAATCAGACAGACGTTGTCTCTTCACTCGGCTTCACTCTAGTTGAAGCCAATGCAATTACAAGATTGAGCAACATGCCGCATTTTGGAGGAAACTAAATCCAGCGGCTTCCAAGAAATCATTTTCTCTATGACTTGTTTTTAACACTCGACAGCTGCGGTGGTTGTCGTCACTCCAACATATTAAAAAAACAAAAAGGATAATTAAAAACATAGTGAACCCCAAGGTTTCTGCATCTTAAAACGACTGCTCGGAAAGAGAGAATCTGGTATCTAGTCTTCTAAGCAGCAGGATATTACAGTAATAAAGCTCATTATATCAAGAGTTTCTGTCTAAGAGCCTGTTAAAGGTTATTCTAATCACACTGCTTGAAACCCACATCCACACTTTTGAGGTGCTCCATTTTTCTCTGTGATTACCGAGAGACAAATGCACATTTTCTCTTATTTAAGTAACTCCCTCAGCTGTCTGGGGCATAATGAAAGCTCTCCACTTTTGTTGCCATAGTGAAAACCATAATTCCTGCCACTTTTGATATGGGAGGCTTTAAAAAAATCTTTCCCTGCTCTTGAAAGTTGCAAAATGTCTGTCCGATGCCAATCAGCTCGAAGTCTTAAAATAATTACACTTTTTGCGACTCAATTTTCTCCCTTGCACAAGTGGATGTATGTTTCTGACACAGAATTATTTGCTTTTAGCGTGATGTTTGAGCCAAATGCACACATCCATTTGTGGGGAATAAATATGAATTTCCAGAAGAGACCCCTGTATTGTATGCTTCATAGTATAGGCTTTTTATTTGCTCTATCTTTGCTGCTGTGTATGCAGTTCACAAGAAATTTACTGTAAATAATACTGTAATAATATTAAAGTCTCATGTATCTTGCTGTAGAAGTATTTACAGTATTGTATATATTTACTGTAAAATATACAATATTGTTAGTCTTCTTATCTGTAATATATTTTCATACAATAAAAAACAATCCTTATGATTAATTGTTCATTGATCAATTTACTGTAAAACAGTCCAAATGGTAAATTACTGTATTTCCTACACTGTAAAATGTCCTGGTTGCCTTCAATTTTTAAGCTGAATCAAATTTACCTTATGAGACATTTGAACTTTTCTATTAAACTAACTTTAAACAGCTTGCTTAACTTTTAAAATTAGGTTAGAACATGATTAATTTAGAGTATTAAGTTACAATTAACTAAAAACATATGTTGTCATGAATAATTGATGATATAATTTTTTTACAGTGCATGATTGGCCACATTTCAAGCTCATTTTTTTACTGTATTTCGATTCACAGCTAATTAATAATACTGTTTTAAGGGTGCCAAGAGGTTGTTTCCCAAAATGCAAGTTTAAAATACAGTAACATCACACCGCATAACTGTCTTACAGTAAAATACAATTCATGTTACAGTTAAATAATGTGTAATTTACAAAAAAAAAACGTTAACAGTGTAGGGCTGGGCAGTATATTAAATTAATACAATGTATCAACATTTTTATTAATAAACTACTCACCAGCCACTTTATTAGGTACACCTGTACAATTGCTTGTTAACGCAAATTTCTAATCAGCCAATCACATGGCAGCAACCACGGCAACATTTAGGCATAGTTTAAACCGGGCATCAGAATGGGAAAGAAAGGTGATTTAAGTGACTTTGAACATGGCATGGTTGTTGGTGCCAGACGGGCTGGCCTGAGTATTTCAGAAACTGCTGATCTACTGGGATTTTCATGCACAACCATCTCTAGGGTTTACAGAGAATGGTCTGAAAAAGAGAAAATATCCAGTGAGCGGCAGTTTAGATATGCAAATAGAATGAGAATGGCCAGACTGGTTCCAGCTGATAGAAAGGCAGCAGTAACTCAAATAACCACTTGTTACAACCGAGGTACGCAGAAGAGTATCTCTGAATGCACAACACGTCAAACCTTGAGGCGGATGGGCTACAATGGGCAAAAGACCACACCAGGTGCCACTCCTGTCAGCTAAGAACAGAAAACTAAGGCTACAATTCGCACAGCCTCACCAAAATTGGACAACCGAAGATTGGAAAAACGTTGCCTGATCTGATGAATCTTGATTTCTGCTACGACATTCTGATAGTATGGTCAGAATTTGGCATCAACAAAAGGAAAGCATGGATCTGTCCTGCCTTGTTTCCATGGTTCAGGCTGGTGGTGGTGGTGTAATGGTGTGGGGAATATTTTCTTGGCACATTTGCATATTTAAACATCATTCCACAACTTTTAATACACAAAATGTATTAAAGTGTATTTGTTTTCAGCTTAATATGCAAATGAGTGCATTATTTACATATTAACAAAAAGTGTCTACCACAAATCTTTTGTTTTATGCTAGATACAGTGTGTTTTAGTGCTAAATATGCAAATGAGTGCATATATAATGACACAAAACACCTAATTTGCATATCTAAACAACGTTCTACAACTATTAAAACAAAAAATGTATTTAAGAGTATTTGTTTAGTACTAAATATGCAAATGAGTGCATATTTAATGAAAAAACACCCTGTTTTTAACCTATTAACAAAGTGTGTACCTCAATACAACAAATACCGCTTTTGTTTTATGCTAGATACAGTATGTTTTTGTGCTAAATGTGCAAATGAGTGCATATGTAATGACACAAAACACCTCCTTTGCATATTTCTACAACATTCTACAAAGTTTAATACAAAAAAGGGTATTAAACAGTATTTGTTTTGTGCTGAATATGCAAAATAATGCATATTTAATGACAAAACACCTCATTTATACCAAAAATGTTTGCAATTCCTAAAGTAAAAAAATTTATAAACTGGATAATTATGGTTATGCTGATTAGTAATTTTTTTTTAACCGATTAACATAAAGTGTCTACTTCAAATCATTTGTTTCATGCCAGATACAGTATGTTTGTTGTGGTAAATATGCAAATGAGCGGATATGTAATGACACAAAACACCTAATTTGCATATTTAACAGCATTCTACAAAAAACACAAAAAAATGTATTTAAGAATATTTGTTTGGTGCTGAATATGCAAATAAGTGCATATTTAATAAAAAAAACACCCTGTTTTTACCTATTACATAAAGTGTCTACGTCAAATTGTTTGTTTTATGCTAGATGAAGTTAGTTTTTGTGCTAAATATGCAAATGAGTGCATATGAAAAGACAAAAAACCTACTCATTTGCATATTTAAACAACATTCTACAACTTTTAATACACAAAATGTATTAAAGAGTATTTGTTTGGTGCTGAATATGCAAATGAGTGCATATTTATTGACAAAACACCTTATTTGCATATTTTAATACATTCTACAACTTTTAATACAAAAAATGTTTGCAATTAATAATGTATTTAATGAACTGGATAAGCATGATAATGCTGATAAGTACATTTTGTTACCTATTCACATAAAGTGTTTTATATAATCAAAAATATGATATTTTTTCATCATAGAGCTCACACTGACATCTCTTTAGGAATCAAAAATGATTCCTCAGTTGCATCACTACAAAACCCCCCTAGGACACGTTATTTTTAAGAGCGTAAACTTAGGAAATGTGTTCTTGAAATCTGCCAATTAATTTCGATATTCATTTAATATATCCTCTAAAGACGTCAGAATGAGCACTTAATGATCCATCACGGCATAAACAATATTCTCCGACATAAAAAATTGCTTCCAGTGAGACCTTAATCAATCGACCGTCACCAGAACAAACACTGGCACACGCCACCTAAACATAGCCTAGTGTTGCCAAGGAGAATCTCACTCCACGTGCTGTGAATCTCCCTGGTGCTTTCCATCATTTTTTTTTCATACATTTCTCCAATTACCCGCTGCCCTTATTGAGACAATTGTCATCACAAGTTACAGAGAGGCTTTCATAACGGATTCATCTCAGCAGGTGCGCGGAGATAATCCTGAACTGCAGCATATAAAGTTTTTATAGTACTTTGCTAACGCACCAAGCAACTTTGCATTTAATAAACATCTAATAGATGTCTACATGTTAATGGCTAAAACAAGACTAAAATTGGGCTATAAGTGAGATCTAATAGACGTCAAAGAATATATACAATGTTAGACTTTGCCGCAATGTCAGCATTATAGCTGTAATGCGATGTGATGCTGACAAAAGAGGTGCAGATCCAAACGCAGGGTTTATTAACAGGATGGTCAGGCAAGCGATGGTCAATACAGGAACAAACAGATGTATACAGAAAATCCAGAGTCGTAGTGAAATATCAGGCAAGTGGTCAAAAGGCAGCCAGCAGACAGGAGTAAAACAAGAAAAGGGTCTAACACGGCAAGACAAAACAAGGAAAACACGTCGTAATCTTCACAGTACTGTTTACAAGACTCAACAATGGAGTGTGCGTGTGTGCGGTGTATATAGCCCTTGTAATCAGTCCATAATGATCCTCCGGCTGTGAGTGTGTGCAATCAGCGGAATCTGGAACAAGTGCGTGTGAGCGGTACATGACTAGAACTTGTAGTCCATGTATTGGCGGATTTGTAGTCCGTTAGCGATCTGTGTGATTACCAGCGTCCCGAGTTCAAATCCCAGCTTGTGGACCTTTCCCGATCCTACTCCCTCTCTCTCCCACTTCACTTTCTGTCATCCTACTGTCCCGTCAAATAAAGGCCAAAATTAAATAAAAATATATATGACTTTGCCGCAATTTTACAGTTATATACTGCAAAAAAGTCTAGTAAAATACCACATACATTCTGTACAGTTTACTACTCCAATATGCACTGCATTATGTGGGTCATTTTAAAACTTATACAGTAACTTACTGCATATTGATGACTTCACTTTTAGACAATTTATTGTATTTTTGTGGTAATTTCCTGGCAGCGCTGTTGCTGCAAATTCCTAATATGCAGTAAGTTACTGTAAAAGTTTCAAAATGACCCCCAATGTAGTGCATATTGCAGTAGTGAAGTGTAAAGAATCTAAGTTGTATTTTACTAGCCTTTTTGCTGTAAATAACTGTAAAAACTCTAAAAGTATAGTCATCCCTGTGTATTTTATGACTAGTATACACTTTAAAAAAGTTGACTCAAATCTTAAAATGCTCGGGCATTGTTTGAATGGGGAAACATCAAATTCTCCAAAACTTCTTGCCAAGATTACATTATATATTACGAATATATAATGAACAACAACTGTCTATTTAGTTTCATTTCTAAATGTTTGTATCACACAAAATCTGCAGAAACTCACATCTGGTCTGAGCCCCTCCCCTGGAGAATTGTCATTCTATAGCAATCGCTAATTGGCTTCTGTACTAGAAGTACAGGCTTCGTTCACCATACTGACTGTTACACTTTTCCTATTCAAAAGTATATGAGTGACACGTCTTGTGTAGTCTACAGTCTTTGTTTTAACATGATAAAGTGTGATAAAAGTGATAAAAATTTTTTTTTTGCTTATTTAAAATAAGCTGAAACAACACAATTCTTGAGATTTCATTGGGACAACTTAATTTTTTTATGTTCAATCTAAATAAATTTGTTAAAAGTGTTAAGTTAGCTTAATCAATTTGTGTTGGGACAACATGAATGAATTGTGTGGAACCCTGCATTTTTTTAGTGTTCTTCCAGAACTCTTTTTCCTACTGTAAAGAACAGTTTGTGCATCGTTCTTCACAGATACCAAAACATAACCTTTTTCATTTTTTAGAATGTAATAAACAAGTATAACCAATAAAAATGAACAGCGAAAAAATATCTTTTAGAACTTTCATTGAATCTTTCTCTCATTTTCCCAAATGCATGTATCAGAACTCCAATGGGAGGAAAACAAACTTTGTTTTGGCTGGCTGTTCACATCGCTTTCAGGTCATGAGCTTGTACTGCTCTCGTATAATTACTGAATGATGTGTTTAGCGCAAAAGATCATTGGCGCCAAACGCAAGGTGAGGCAGTGACATTTCATCTCGCGTGTTTTGTCAGCTTGAAAGAAAATTGCGAAGCCTTGTTTCAGGAAATTAGCTTCCAGGGGAACGTGAAAGCGTTTGATTGTAGATGAAAGAGAGCGATATGTCGAAACGGAAATGCATCTGACTGACTGTGGACGTGAATATTGCCCCTCGGGGATGAATAAAGCACACGCATTCAGCTATCTGTCTATTTACAAGCCTCTATGTTTGGGCTTTATTTGTTTATCTCTACATTTCCGCTGGAAAAAAAGGAGTGGAGGATTTATTACATCCCTTGCCAGTATTAACCACTAATTTGCTCAATAATTTGTGAATATTTACATAACACAGCCACTTTCAGACCGTCCATTCTGCTGTGTGACCAACAAAGACCGCCGTTTGATTTATACTGCAAACAGTGTGTAGAAAATACTGCCAAAACATCACTCAGGCGAAATAATAAATGTATGTTGCCCCCTCGGAGCTGAGGCATTCAGCAAGTGCCCCGTTCATCATTACACGGGCGTTCAGTCTCTGTTATAGATTGCTCAATCCACTGCCATCAGATAGATGGGTAATATAGTGCACATTGGTCAGGGAAATATGAGCAGGTTCTTAGCGGGTTTATAGAACAAGATGTCCTCATTAGCTATATTTAAAGGCAAATATAAGGCATAAATGAACAAATATTTGCATAAATAGTGTGCACATAAACCACTGTTTCCAGTTAATGTTTTCAAAACAACAATATTATCACTTCTATAAAATTTCAACCAGGGAAACCGCTGTAGCTCGATTTTTTCAACATTATACAATTTTGGAACAATCAGTGATCAGCAAAAAATCATTGTGACAAATTGTTAAACGTGTGACAAAATACACAATTATTGGATTTAAATGTTTATTGTGATGATTTTTATCAGCTGTATCAATTTTTTATGTCCGTCTGGCCACTTCTGCATTTGTTATTCAGCAGTTGCATATTTGAAGTGAAATTAAAGTTCATGCAGCCTTTTTCTTAATACAGTTTCATAAATGTTTCCAAAAGAACAAAATTGTCAATTATTGGAAAACTGCACACATAATTAATTAAAAAATGACTTCAACCAGGGAAACCGCTGTAGCTCAATGTGTCCAACATGATACAATATTGGAGCAATCGGTAATCAGCAAAAACGCATTTCCAACAGATTTTCTGGGTTAAAAGTGTGAGAAAATACACACAGGTTCAATTCAATTTTTAACTTGATGTTTTTTTTTATGCCCATCTGGCCACTTATGCATTTGTTATTAAGCATAGTTGCATAAGCAAAATTAAATATTCATGTATCTTTTTCCCAACAATAAATAACAGTTTCCATCTAAAGATTAAAAAAAAATAATCGTCAATTATTGGGAAACTATGCACTTAATTAATAATTAAAAACGGCTTCAACCAGGGAAAACACTGTAGCTTTATTTTTCCAACATTATGCAGTTTTTCTGGGTTTGGTACAAATATTTATAGTTGTATTAATATTATTGATATTACTAGCATTAATATTAATTGGCAAAAAAGCATTTCCGACAGATTTTCGTAGTTAAAAGTGTGGTTTTAAGGGTTTATCGTGATTTGATTTTTATCAGCAACTGTTATTAAGCACAATTGCATATTTGAAGAAAAATTTAATATGTACGTGCTTAAATAAAAACGTGTCTTTTTCCCAACACTGTCCATAAATAATGTTTTCAGAAGAACAAAATCGAAGAACACATAATTAATAATTAAAAATGGCTTCAACCAGGGAAACCACTGTAGCTCAATTTTTCCAACTTTATTATTAATTGGCTCCTCAGAGTGTGCAACTGAAATGTGAGAAAAAAAGTTGGGTTTTTTTTGTTAATTAACTGAACCTGAAAACAATATTGGAAACATCAGTTATCAGAAAAAAATGAATTCTAACAGTGGTACTTGGTTAAATTGTCAAAATACACACAGATTTGGTCAAAATGTTAATTCTAAAATCCTTTTTATCAGCTGTTTGGATTTTTTACTGTCCATCTGGCCACTTCTGCATTTGTTATTAGGCATTGTTGCATATTTGAAGCAAAATTAAATACCCACGTATCTTTTTCCCAACACTTTATTATAAATAACTGTTTCTATTTACAGTTTTCAAAAAAAATAAAAAATAAATAAATAAATCGCCACTTATTGGGAAGCTATGCACATAATTAATAATTAAAAACGGCTTCAACCAGGGAAACCACTGTAGCTTAATTTTACAATATTATGCAGTTTTTCTCGGTTAAAACAAAAGTGTAAAAATATACACACAAATATTTGATACCAATATTTATTGTTGTGTTAATATTATCAATATTATTAGCATTATTTTTAATTGGCAAAAAAGCATTTCCGACAGATTTACTGAGTTAGGTGTGAGAAAACACACACAAGTTTGATTTTAAGGGTTTATCATGATGATTTTTATCGGCTGTTAGGATTTTTTTTCTGGCCACTTATGCATTTGTTATTGAGCACAGTTGCATATTTGAAGGAAAATAAAATATTCATGTATCTTTTTTCCCAACACTGTATCATAAATAATGTTTTCAGAAGAACAAAATCGCCACTTATTGGGAAACTGCGCACATAATTAATAATTAAAAAACAGCTTCAACCAGGGAAACCACTGCAACTTGATTTTTCCAACTTTATTAAAGAATGGCTCCTCAGACTGTACGAATGAAATGTGAGAGCAAGTAGAATTTTTTTGTTAATTAATTGAACCTGATGATAACAATATTGAAACAATTAGTTATTAGCAAAAATGCATAACGATTTTATGGGTTTTTGGGTTAAACTGTCAGAAAATACACACAAATATGGTCAAAATGTTAATTCTGATCATTTTATCAGCTGTTTGGATTTTTATGTCCATCTGGTCACTTATGCATTTGTTATTCTGCTAAATTGTGAAATGAAATATTCATGTAGATTTGTTCCCACCTATGCATAATAAAAAAACATGTGAATAAACCAGTTTCCACCTAATGTTTTTTAAAAGAACAAAATCGTCACTTACTGGGAAACTGCGCACATAATTAATAAATAAATACTGCTTCTACCAAGGAAACTACTGTAGTTAAATTTTTCCACCATTATTAATAAACGGCTTCTCAGAGTGTGCAGATGACAGTTAAAACTGTAACAAAATTGCAATAAAATACATAAGCTTGATCCAAATGTTTATTGTGATGGTTTTTAATCAGCTGATTGGATTTTTAAAATGTCCATCAGATCACTTATGCATTAGTTATTCAGCAAAGTTGCATATTTAAAGCAAAAGTAAATATTCATGTAGCATTTTCCATAAGAGGAAATTAATCGGTTTTCATTAATCGGTTACCAGTCAGTGCAGTCTAATCGTGTTAATAAAATCTGTTAAATCCAATACTAGTTGGCCTCTACAAACATGTATAAAAAATATGTAAAACTATATATATATATATATATATATATATATATATATATATATATATATGCATATAAATTATATATTAATGTATATAAACTTTTTATATTCATTTTATTGTAAAATTACATTTATTTAATTCAATTCATATCACAAAGTCAAGTAAATGCCTGTTTTTTATTTTAAAAACTTTATACAAAATGTATTATTAATAATTAATGTTATTTTACAATAGATATTGAAAAGCACTTATTTAATCCCTACTGTATGCCAAATACATGGTATCCAGAATTTAGACGAAACAATGACCGTCACATGCAAAACGACATTTTTAAGGCTGTGTTGTTTTGTAGTACCACTATGGTAAAGGCACAATGTCCTCTATTATGTCACATGTATAATTGAGTTCTCTGTTCACACTGTGCTCTCTCTGTGTCCTTGAGGAGAAACGCTGGACTGTAACACATGCAGTATGTGAAACTCATTGTCTGACTCATCCGCTTTTCCCCACAATCCATCCCAAACTGTCGGACAAACAAGCTCTGAGTTTTGTGTCTGTAATGTCACTGTCGTGCTGCTGTTTCATTTAGCTGTGAGTGGCTGTAAATGAAGTGCCAGAGAGTGTGTTAAAACTTTAAGAGGAAGCCTTTTTTTTAGTTTATTCACGGCAGTTCAACATGATAATGTTTTGATAATAGAGAATGACTTTTTAAATGTAAATAGTATATGGCGCTTGAGAAATAAAATCAGCGTAAATCTATGTTCTTTTGGTTGATTTTGCAATTATTAAGTAATAATTGTTTTCCTTTTGATGATATACTGCCAATTTATTAATCCTTGTGTGCTGATGTTTTCATCCACTCTTGGGTGATTTTGAGTCTTAATTTGGCCACAACTTTCTCTGTGTTTAAGTAAATGGAATGATTTTTGGTGACAAATCTTATTTTGACACATATTTTGGGAAAATGCTTGGAAACAAAATCACTTTTAGGGTTAAAACACACTATTTTGAGCTGTAAAGCTGTTTAAATCATAAGCAGTTTAGCGTTTACAGCTTTCTTTTGTAAAACTGGTTATAATTACACCTAAAAGGTAATAATTTTCTCACTACAAATCACATTAACATACATATTGCTGTTTACTTTTGTAGCAAAACAACAAAAATGTCAAGTTTTACAAAAGAAAGCTGTAAACGCTAAACTGCTTATGATTTAAACAGCTTTACAGCTCAAATAATATGTTTTAACCCTAAAAAGATGGTAAGTGCTTTTGTAAAATCATAACTATGACATTTTATGCTTTCAAATCCTTCTGAAAATTGTCCCATTTACTTGCACCTCGCCGTTTTCCTCCAAATTATTATGCTTTTAATTGAGTGCAATTTGTAGAACCCAGCCTAAAATATACTTTTTTGGGATGGTTTATAAAAAGCTTTGCTATATGTTCTGAATTCATTATTTTGCATATTACTAAGGTTGCTTTTATGCTCTTTGTCAGGGGCTGTCTTTGTTTTTTTTTTGGTCAGCTGAGCCCCTTTGACATAAAATATTTACTTGAAGTCTTAAACTAAGCATGCTGGGAAATAGAAACTAGCCTCATGAAGTGGCAGCTATACAAATCAATTCATCTTTACATATTTTTAAAGTAAGTCAAATACGCAAGTAATATACAATTACTAGATTAGTAATATCAATGGAATTATTGTGTGTTCAGTAAGTAAATTAAAATGTGTTAGTTAGGTTTAACAGAATGTTCTTTTAAAAACTCAATTATAATCAAAGTCATATCAACTCACCGGCCATTTCATTAGGTACACTTTAATAGTACCGTGTTGGACCCGCCTTTTGCCTTCAGAGCTGCTTTGATACTTCATGGCATAGATTCAACAAGGTACTGGAAATATTCTTTGAAGATTTTGGTCCATATTTACATAATAGCATCATGCAGTTGCTGCAGGTTTGTCGGCTGCACATCTATGATGCAAATCTCCCGTTCCACCACATCCCAAAAGTGCTCTGTTGGATTGAGAACTGGTGACTGTGGAGGCCATTTGAGTACAGTGAACTCATTGTCATGTTCAAGAAACCAGTCTGAGATAATTCAAGCTTTATGACATGGTGTGTTATCCTGCTGGAAGTGTCCATCAGAAGATGGGTACACTGTGGTCATAAAGAGATGAACATGGTCAGCAACAATTTTCAGGTAGGTTGTGGCATGACACGATGCTCAATTGGTAATAATGGGCCCAAAGTGTGCCAAGAAAATATCCCTCACACCATTACACCACCACCACCAGCTTGAACCGTTGATACAAGGCAGGATGGATCCATGCTTTCATGTTGTTGACGCCCAATTCTGACCCTACCATCTGAATGTTGCAGCAGAAATTGAGACTCATCAGACCAGGCAACGTCTTCCCAATATTCTAATGTTCAATTTTGGTGAGCCTGTGCGAACTGTAGCCTCAGTTTCCTGTCCTTAGCTGACAGGAGTGGCACCCGATGTGGTCTTCTGCTGCTGTAGCCCATCCGCCTCAAGGTTGGACGTGTTGTGCATTGATTGTAACGAGTGGTTATTTGAGTTACTGTTGCTTTTCTATCAGCTAACCAGTCGGGCTGTTCTCCTCTGATCTCTGGCATCAACAAAGCATTTGCACCCACAGAACTGCCGCTCACTGGATATTTTCTCTTTTTCGGACCATTCTCTGTAAACCCTAGAGATGGTTGTGCGTGAAAATCCCAGTAGATCAGCTGTTAGTGAAATACTCAGACCAGGCCGTCTGGCGCCAACAACCACGCCATGTTCAAAGTCACCTTTCTTCCTCATTCTGATGCTCAGTTTGAACTGCAGCAGATCGTCTTAACCATGTTTACATGCCTAAATGCATTAAGTTGCTGCCATGTGATTGGCTGATCAGAAAGTTGCGTTAACAAACAGTTGGACAGGTGTACCTAGTACAGTGACTCGTGAGTGTATATTAGGCGTACCGTTTTAAATTTTCCTGTGCAATTGTACTGTAAAATAAAAATAGTAATATTTGATGAAATGAGGGATTTCATTTCACTCTGAAATGCAGAACATCAGGCTATATAATATGTAAATATTAAATCTGAATCATCAAAAAGATTAAAGTACCTGCCAGAGCTGTCCCCAAATATTAAAAAAGATTACATTTTCCCAGAGATGGGTTGCAGCTGGAAGGGCATCCCCTGCGTAAAATCGTGCTGGATAAGTTGGCGGTTTATTCCGCTGTGGCGACCCCGGATTAATACCGACAAGAAAATGAATGAATGAATAAATCTACAGTGCTCAGCATAATTTGAAAATGAATATTTTTATCCATTTCTCAGTGAATATAGGCAATGTATTTTGGTGCATTTAAACAAAACAGATTTATTAAGCAGATATATTAATTAAAATAATATTTTAGTCACCAAACATATTTACAAATTGAAAGCTAATACAATTAAATTCATATATTGCAAAAAAAAAATACTTCTTTTGATTTTTCCTCATTTTAAAATGTGTATTTAATATTTTTCTATAACAAATAAATGTGGGTGTACTAGTTTTTGGACCGTTATCGTAAGTTATTCTGTTAGATTATCTCCAGATTTGTCTTCAGTACTGACTAATTTAATGTATTTGCACAAATATAATATTGTAAAGCTTCTTATTTAAAATATTAATTTAAAAGAGAGATTTGTGAGGGGTGAACTTATAAATGCTGAGCACTGTACACTATATATTTAAATTTTTTTATATAATTAAATTTTTTTATTTTTTATTCTTAAAAATAATCACAAATGATTGTCCACCAATTGATGACACTAACAATAAAATTCCTCTGACAAAACTGCAGTACAAATAAGCTATTGTGTGCGAGCCCGTAAGAAGAGCTTTTAAACAGCATCTTAAGCAGCTTTCTGAAACTTCTGTCAGTCTGACTTTCCCTTTATTATGCTCCTGATTTGATTCTCCACGCTATATATTTTGTTCCCTCCTCGCCGGTACGTTTAAAGCATTTAAATATAGCTGAGCTGAGAGCAGCCGAGCTTTGATGAGCTTCAATGTGAAAGTGCTCTTCACACAGGAGAACACGGCATTATGGGATAAAAGCGGCTGTACATTGAGGCTGCTCGCGCACAAAAGCCACCGCTGACAATGGCTGACGGAAGGTAACTGGATGCACATAAACACACACACTCACACAAATGCATGCACACACAAACACACACA
>CAIGQZ010000253.1:6125320-6180027 GCA_903798205.1 Danio tinwini
CTTATGGACAGATGGATGAAGAGAGACAGAAGGATGGACAGACTTATAGACGGATGGTTGAAGAGAGACAAAAGGATGGACAGACTTATGGACGGATGGATGTAGAGATGGACAGAGGGATGGACAGACTTATGGAAGGAAAGATAAATGGATGAAGAGATGGACAGACTTATGGATGGATAAATGGATGGATGAATAGATGAAGAGGTGGCCAGACTTATGGACGGATGGATGGATGAGGAGATGGACAGAAGGACGGACAGGCTTATGGATGGATGGATGGATGGATGGATGAAGAGATGGACAGAAGGATGAACAGACTTATGGATGGATGGATGGACGACTGGATAAATGGAAAAACAGATCGATGGATATATAGAAAAACAGATCGATGGATAAATAAATAAATGGATGGATTTGTGGATGGATGAATGAATGGACAGATTGATAGATTAATAGATGGATAGGCAAACTTATGGTTGGATGAATAGACGGTTGGACAGACTGATGAATGTATGTATGTATGTATGTATGTATGTATGTATGTATGTATGTATGGATGGATGGATGGATGGATGGATGGATGGATGGCTAGATGGGTGAACAGACTGATGGATGGATGGAAGGAAGGATGGATTTGTGGAGGGATGAATGGATAGATGAATAGATGGATGGATTTGTGGATGGATAGATAAAAGGATGGATGGACGGACAGATGAACAGATGATAGATGGATAAATTGATTGATGGACTAACAGCAGCAGTTCATCAAATCTTAAGTTCAGCCACTCAATGGGACAGTCACAATAGTTATAGAGACGGACTTGTAACGCAAAGGTCATAGGCTTGAGTCTTGGTACCGGCAGCTATTGTAGGTGGAGAAGTGGATAGCCAGCACTCTCTTCTACCACAACTGAAACAAGACCCTTTATCAAGGCCCTGAACCCCCAACTGCTTCCAAGTCGCAGCAAAAAAATGTCTTCCAACCGCTTGTGATGTGTGCAGAATATCCAAGACTTTAAGGTTCTTCTGTGACTGTTCAGCTCCTCCGTCCAGAACAGCCACTTACACAACCTGCTTCTGAAGGTTTTTCAACTGTCGTACATCAGCTGTACTTCACAGTCAGCGTCTGGTCAGTCCGGGTCTGCTCATGAAAAGTCCTGACAAGCTGTTGAAAGTTTGAAAATGTTCACCTCATGGCCTTCACTGGAGAGATGAATTCATTTACATAAGTGGATCATCACACACACTCCCAGGAAAAGAAGATGTGCCTAAAACCACTTCACACAAAAATCATAGACAGACAGAAAAATAGATGAAAATGTTTAAATACTTAGAAGCTTTCTGCTCCTCCATTGTGAGTTTATACATGTACTCTACATTTCTGAAATGGAAAAACAACTTACCTTGCCTTAAAAAAAGCAATAGTTTGTCTTTTCCTATAACCTTTTATCACTCATTTAAGTGAAGTAGATCGAAATATATTATACTGATTCTCTGTTGAACAGTCTCTAAAACATGGTGTAAGGCATCGCATGCAAAATGGTAGAACTTGTCATATTATATCACGTATACAGTGCTCAACATAAATGAGTACACCCCATTTTGAAAATGAATATTTTATCCATTTCTCAGTGAATATAGTTAATATTTGTTGGTGCATTTGAACAAAACAGATTTATTAAATTAATATGTTTATTAAAATAACATTGTACTCAACAAATATCTTTAGAAATAGAAATATAACACATTTAAATTCATGTGAAACACTGGGAAAAATAAATACAAACTACAAAATTTCATTCATTTTTTGTTACTCTTGAATCTTCTTTTTTATTTATTTTTTTTATATTTTCCCCTAACATACAAATTTGGGTTTACTAATTTTGGACCGTTATCATACGTTATTTTGTAACATTAGCTCCAGATAATGTATATGCACAAATATAATCTTGTAAAGCTTCCTATTGAAAATATTAATCTACATCAGAGATTTGTAAGGGGTGTACTCATAGACTCACTGGCCACTTTATTAGGTACACCTGTGCAACTGCTCGTTAATGTAAAAATCTAATCAGCCAATCACATGGCAGCAACTAATTTAGGCATGTAGACATGGTCAAGACGATCTGCTGCAGTTCAAACTGAGCATCAGAATGGGGAAGAAAGGTGATTTAAGTGACTTTGAATGTGGCATGGTTGTTAATACCAGACGGGCTGATCTGAGTATTTCAGAAACTGCTGATCTACTGGGTCCAAAAAAGAGAAAATATCTAGTGAGCGGCAGCTCTGTGGGTGCAAATGCCTTGTTGATGCCAGAAGTCGAAGGAGAATGGCCAAACTGATAAGGCAACAGTAACTCAAGTAACCACTCGTTACACCCAATGTATGCAGAAGAGCATCTCTGAATGCACAACACATCCAACCTTGAGGCAGATGGGCTACAGCAGCAGAAGACCAAAAGCTAAAAACAGGAAACTGAGGCTACAATTAGCACAGGCTCACCAATATTGGACAATAGAAGATTGGAAAAACTTTACCTGGTCTGAAGAGTCTCGATTTCTGCTGCGACATTCAGATGGTAGGGTCAGAATTTGGTGTCAACAACATAAAAAGTATGGATTCATCCTGCCTTATTAAAGGTTTAGGCTGGTGGTGGTGGTGGTGTAAGGTGTGTGGGATATTTTCTTGGCACACTTTGGGCTCATTAGTATCAATTGAAAATCGAGTCAACACCACAGACTTCCTGAGTATTGCTGCTGACCATGTCCATCTCTTCATGACCACAGTGTACCCATCTTCTGATGGCTACTTCCAGCAGCATAACTCGCAAAGTCATAAAGCGCGAATCATCTCAGACTGGTTTCTTGAACATGACAATGAGTTAACTGCACTTAAATGGCCTCCACAGTCACCAGTTCTCAATCCAATAGAGCACCTTTGGGATGCGGTGGAATGGAAGATTTGCATCATAGATGTGCAGCCGACAAATGTGCAGCAACTGCGTGATGCTATCATGGACCAAAATCTCAGAGGAATATTTCCAGTACCTTGTTGAATCTATGAAGGATTAAAGCAGTTCTGAAGGCAAAACAAGTCCAACCCGGTACTAGTAAGGTGTACCTAATAAATAATAAAGGTGACCAGTGAGTGTATATGATGAGCACTGTATATTAGATCATTTTGGAAATGTGTGCTGAATTGATGCCTTCTGAATCTTAATTTACACTAGTAAAACATTACAACAACCAGTGACCGACAACATCTCATGAGCATTCAGCCGGCAATCATATTACAGACAGAGCACAACAATATCATTATAATTTCTAACAGTGGAACAACAAAAAGGACACAAACAAGGTCATCTACAGAGAAGAATAAGACGAGTAATGATGGACTATGCAAGGTTGAAGGGTCAAAACAACAAACACAAATTAATTAATAAAAAAAATGAAAGGCTTTGACTCAAAGAAGTCGGATAAAACAGACAAGGTTCAAGGTAAAGTCAAATGCCTGACTGTATGTTTGTGGCTCTAATGTGACGCATCACAAAAGCTTTGATTCGCATACAGCACCATGAACTGCCTGTAGCTGAAAACATGTGGCCATTATGGAAGTTACAAGAATGCGGCTATTGTTCGAAACCATTTTGTCATTGTCAAACCATGTTGCTCACTCTCAGCCAATTGTAGCAATAATGGATGGTGCATTTAAAGCAAAATGTGAACCAGAGACACAAAAATAAATACGGCGCCATCATCATCATTTGAGACGCATTCGCAGCAGCTGGAGATAAAAGATCGAAACTACAGGGATTTTGCTTTTGTTTGTATTATAATTTGCGTGAATGCAGACTTGGGAACATCATGACCTTTTAAAGCGAGCATTGTTTCTAATAACAAGCCTCGCAGATAACAAAATAAAGATGTTAACATCATTTTCTAGAGAATATGTGAACAGAGCAAAACTCAGCACTGTTAGGTCAGTGTTGTGGGTGGTTGTCAGCGCAATGCTCAGTGGTCTACTACAGCAGGCTTATGACCATCACAGGCTCATTGGAACTACATGCTTAAAGGTGCAGTAGATGATTGTCTTCAGAAACATTTTTTGTTGTGCTGGTTGAAAGTCTCTTCACATTCCAATAGTATTGATTAAAGTAAATGCTCTAGATGTATTTGTATGTATTTTTATATTCTGGGTAAGGCATAAGAAAAAAAAAATTTCATCCAATTAAATAGAGTCGGGCCGGCATCTCTCATAATTCCGATAAGTAACCCAAACTGTCTATCAGCAAATGCATATTTGAACAACTGCCATTTGTATGCAGCTCTGCCGTTTGTGCAAAGACACTCTGCGCATTCATGAGAGAGATCGAGAGAGAGATCGAGAGAGAGAGCGTGATTGGTAAAAACATGCTAAATCAAAGCTTTTTTAAAACCTGAGTCAATATTGGAGTTACCTTTGCACGCTGGAGAAAAGATGACACCATGGCTTAAGGATTTCTTTTAGACAGGTAATGCTCTGTTTTAAATCTATTTTAGCTTCACACAAAGCTGATGTAATGCTAGATGTTGTTGTTACAAATGGGTTATATGCACATAAGTGTTGTTCAGCCACTGAAATCTTCCGGTGAAAGATAGATGTGTCTATTTTCAGTTTTATAAGGGACCTTTTACAGCATCGATAATGTCGATTTTATTTAGTTTAACAACAAAACATCAGTAAATAGCGCTATTTCGCCTAACCTGCTTTACTGAGGTGAAGTTGGTTTTATATTTACATTGGTTCATTTTTGAACAATGACAGTCTGCAACGCGCTCCCTATATTGTTTACCATGCTACTCTGAATATTCGCTCTGAAATAGCATGTCAGTATGGCTTAGTAATGAGTGTAATTCTTGCATGCCGCCGGACAAGCACTAGTTGCTTTGAACACATGAGAGAGGGTTCTGCTGTCATCTTTAAAGGTGCTGTATGTAAGTTTTTGACTCTTCTAAAGCATAAAAATACCATAATATGTGTGCAGATATTTAAGAAACATCCTAAGTGAACATGCTTGTTTAACTGAACAACAATGCTGAAGTCAGATATTCTGCTTTGAAAATGTTTTTTCTGTGCTGGAACGCTGTCTTTGTTTAGGTAAATTTAACCTGCACAATGCCAGTTTAGCCAATTATAATTCAGCACCCCGGGTTGCCTTGTTGAAAAACAGCGTATTTCATTCATTAAGAAAGGCCTGTAAAACATGCATCCATGACCGAAAATGCAACATCCGGTGGACAGTATCAGACGTCGAAATGAGAAATTCAGTTCCACATGAGGTTATTAATTAGCAAATTATATAAATATTACGAACGTAAATATTAGATGAGCAGGTTACATTGTAATCCTGTGTCCTAACAACATGCTTTGTGACGAGATATGCAATGATGAGCAATTTGGCTGTTTGCACTAGACGAAACACGACAGAAATTTAAATACAGCCATTCAGAAGCACAGAATATGCACTCACTCACAAAGGTGGTTGGCTTATAATCTATTTAATACACATTAACCCTCTTTAACATCATTAAATGTAGATGCTGAATCACTCATATGTGTTTAGTTCTAAAGTTCAATTTCAAACGGTTTATTGTATTTTCAAGATCTGAGGTGAACTATCTGCTGCTGCTTTCAGTATATGGCAATATGTCATGTAAAATGGCATTCAAACTCACATTGTTAGCATTTAGCACTGAATAAAGCACATGAGGTTTACCTGAGGTGATCACTGTCATAGGTTTCTGTTGTTCAGCTGTGAGAAATAAAAGCCGTTTCTAATATATTAATTTGAGGTGTTGGTTAGAACCAAAACTCCTTTTAATAAAAAAAATATTCCTTCTATCGTATGACGTTGCTTTTATTTAGAACCTGGGCTTGCGTTTGTTTTGATCCAGGAGTGCAATAGCTAGTTCAACCACTGGGTGTCAAACTTACATACTGCACCTTTAAGGTTCGCATGCTCGTGTTTCAGAAGGCATGGCTCTGGACGGCAGGGGCGGGACTGTGATTCAGAGATTTATGCTAAGCTGTTAGCATTGTGGAAGATCACCTACTGCACTTTTAAGCCAAGATTTTTGTGAAACTGAAAAATGTACTTAAACATGTTTGAATTAAACACTAGGGGGCAGCATGAGGGCAACAACTTCTGTTTCTTTTCACATTAATGATATTTACAGACTATTTATGTTCAATTCTTTGCATGACACAATTGGATACCACACTTAAAAATGTCTATAGTCGATGCCTCACCTTTATATCTCCATATGGATTTTCTGGTTAGGTCAGTTTGCTCACATTGTGCGTTTGATGTAGAGCCTAGGGCTGAGTGATTTATGGAAACTTGCACGAAAAGGTAAAATATGTTTTTGCAGTTTGATTTGTGATTAAATTTTGTAATGTCAAGGTTAAGCTTGGGCGGCATGGTGGTGCAGTGTGTGGCGCTGTTACCTCACAGCAAGAAGGTCGCTGGTTCGAGCCTCGGCTGGATCAGTTGGCATTTCTGTGCGGAGTTTGCATGTTCTCCCTGTGTTCGTGTGGGTTTCCTCTGGGTGCTCCGGTTTTCCCCACAAGTGCAAAGACATGCGCTATAGGTGAATTGGGTAAGCTGTATTGGTATTTCCTAGTGATGGGTTGCAGCTGGATGGGCATCCGCTGTGTAAAACAAATGCTGAATAAGTTGGTGGTTCATTCTGCTGTGGTGACCCCTCGTATCGAGTATAAACATGTTTATATATTTTTGTTGCATTAATATTGCAGACTTTGCAGTTAGCTAATCATTTCACAACATTTCAAAACGGGATTTTATTTCAAGTTGGATTAATCATTAAATCTTAGTAGAGCGGCCAGTTTCGAGTCCCATGAAGCACAGTTTCACAAAAGAAATAAATGTAAAATCATGGTAAAACTATATAGTTGCAGTGCACGTTTCTCTTACATTTGCTTTTGATATTAATCAGGTTTAGGGAAATGTTTAGGTCAGTGGTTTGCTAGGTGATCTGTATGACAAGCCCCGCCTTCTTGTGGAGATGTACAAGAAGGATGTGTATCTGAAACGTACAATGTATTTCAGGTATTTGCACAAATGTATACAGCGCCCTCTAGTGAATTAGTCCACTGAAACATGCAACGATACATACCAGAAGCAACGTTTTTATTGTTATCAAAAAGTTCGAATTTGAAATCGGGCAAGAAAATTGCAATCAGTGCATCTCATGCAATTTGCCATGCTGAGGTGAAATATTGCAGATATTATGGTTACATTTTATCTTAAATGTAAAATTATCTAATCCTGTTTAATCAGGATGTGACTTCTGATGTGTACAATTTTCAGCTGTAATTCTAAAGAAAAAAGTCTTACCTCTTTGGCTTTACATTTTTACATTATTAGGCTACCTAGGTGGCATTTGTTCTTTGTTTAATGTGTGCAATAGCTTTTAAAAACAAGTCTGTGGCTCTTAATTCTTTTTAGTAATTTACCATTTGTAAAATCATGTTCACCCTACTCAGTTTTGGAAATTTCTATATTGTTTAAATTAAATTTAATTGATATCATCTATTAGCTTGGGAATTGAAATTAAAAACACTGAAAAAAATGTATTTATTGGATTTACCACATTTTTTAAGGTAAGTGGTTGCAAACAATTTGGGCTGAATTTAAACAAACTAATTAAGTTGAAAATTACTAAATTTAATTTGTGTTTAAATCCAGCCCATATAAATTGTTTACAAACACTTACCTTAAATAAATGTAGTCAATCCAATGAATCCTTTTATTCTGTGTAAAATCGAGGCATCTGAATTGATACACAGCCCTACTTATGATGGTATCCATTTTTTGTTGTTGCTAATAATTGCTGAAGCTTTAGATTTTTCAAAACTAAAAGACATTCTAAAAGTTTAAATAATAAACATTTATACTGAAGTGGCAACGATAACAACATAAAACATATAAAAATATTTGTCTACTTGTTAAACTTACTTACTTACTCTCAGGACATTTATATCAAAGTTGATATTTAGCCGCACCATATTTAGTGTTTCAAACATCTAGTTTTTATCAGGTGAGTTGTTAGCCCAACGCTCAACCCCTAATCTAAAGGACCAGGACATACACTATGGATAATTTAGCTTACCCAATTTACTATGCATGTCTTTGGACTGTGGGGGAAACTGGAGCAAACCCACAGAGTAAAACCCAAAGTTAAGGTAACTCAAACCATTTGAGGATATCGATTGCAACAAACCATTTAAGATCAAAAACTAATCCTAATGAGTACTGTGAACTTAATCCATTTGAGTAAATGAAGCAATTTGAGCAAAGTAAAATGCAATAAATAAAGAGAACTTAAACCAATTGAGTACTGTAAAACCCAATAAGTTAAGGCAACTCAAACCGTTTGAAGAAACCAATTGCTACAAACAATTTAAGTTAAAAACTAATCTATATGAGTACTGTAAACTTACTCCATTTAAATTAAAGTATTTAGGTATTTCATTAAATCATTACCTTCAACACTGAGTTCAAAACTCTTTTCAAATTAGTAGAATTAACTTTCAGTCAATTTTGAGTTAACTACACTCATGGGGAGAACATGCAAACTCTCCACAGAAATAACAACTGACCCAGCTGGGACTTGAACTAGCAACCTTCTTGCTGTGAGGCGATGGTGCTACCAATTTTGGGGACAACTTACCTGTTTTTTGTTCAATCCACTTAACTTGTAAAACAATTAAGTGAATTAAACACAAAGGAATTGTGTGAAACCCTACATTTTTTACAGTGAATGTTCATTATCACGTTATCTTGCATTATTAAATATTGTCACACGTCTAGTCTACAGATGAACTGAAATATAAAATGATATCAAAGCGAAAGATAGACCATAAGCCATTTCTATGATACAGAAGTTAACATTTGCATTTGCTAAAGATAGCACCATTAGCAAACCTGCAGGGATTCACAGGAAAGCAACTGAAGATGGAAAAACAGATTTTGTTGTTTTCGGCGGCGGCGCTCATGGCTTATAGGGTTTCTTTTCTTTCTAACGCACACAGTAGAGATGCTCATATCCTCCGGGAGAGCAGAACATTTACAGAACAGCAAACATTTCTCTAGTCTCTAATGGCATCCTCGGCATTGACAGATTGACAGGGAAGGTAAAGAGAATGATAATGACCCCAGACATAATGACAGTACTCATGGCTCTCTTAGCGGTAATATATTATCCTCTTTAACAGCTGCTTTACTTCTCGCTTATGAGAAACTGTCAGAATTTTATGAATATGGAGAGAGGCCACAACTTCAAAAGGATAAAACCATAACAGCTCCTTCATGGTTAATGCCTTTTGAAAGACTGTTATATTATAAAAAGCAGTGCCTCTGGTGAAGCCGTGTTAAAGACAGTTAAGACTTGGCCATGTATTTTCAATTATTGTACAAAATTAATATTATTTTTATTTAAACAGTTTAAAGGTTAATACGTTGGCATTATGACAATATTGATATGAGTTGGTATCAATATCAATATCAATTTGTCGTAATTACGATTATTTTATTTTAATTAAATTCATTGTATCTGTGTCAATATTCTTACTTTTTTTGTCAGAGTATGAGTAATTATTTTGCTAATCAATTCATCTGTTGATTATCAGAATGATTAATCAACTAAGCTTTAATATTTCAACTATTAATAAATATACTTAATCAATTATGCTGTTAGTTAAAATATTGAGTTATATAATTAATACTGACTGATTTAGATATTTTTAATGTATAGAATGTTCAATTTTTTCAAGAAATATGATCTCTCAAGTAATACTGTAAACTATGCAGGGAACTGTCATGTTATGGCTGGTAATAATAAAAGTTAAAATAAATAACTCTTTTGCATGCAAATGCATATTATAAAGTATTTACAATAACAATAATATTATTATTATTATTAATAAAACTATTATTGTTGTTACTATTATTATTATTATTATCATTATAAATAATTATTATTACTATTATTATTGTTGTTGCTATTATATTATTATTGTATTAATATTATTATTATTAATTATTGTATAATTATTATTATTAACAACATTGTTATTATTATTACTATTACCATTATTAATAATATTAATAATAATATAACAATTATTGTTATTGTTATTATTATTATTATTATTATTGATAATAATAACAATTATTATCATTAATATAAACTTAATAAAACTTGTAATAATTGTTTAAAAAGTTTTAACAATTATTATTATTATTATTATGTTATTAATAATAATAATTGGATAATAATAATATAATAACAACAATTAATAAAAATGCATTAATAATAATAATAATAACAATAATAATAATACAACTTTTAAAAATAAAATAAGACAATAAAATAAGACTACACTCAAAAAAATGTTGGGTTGTAGCAACTTATAATAATAATAATAATAATAATAATTATTATTATAAATAAATAATAGCATTATTGTTATTATACACAATTATTATTCTTAATAAATAAAATAATCCTAAATGTAACTGAAAAACAATCTAAAGGCACAACTGGAGTGACCCAGTAAATGGGGTCTAGCGATGCCCCTGCTGCCAGCTAGCATTTCGGAAGTGTTATTGCAGAGCAACACAAACAGCACGCAGAAGTATGCACAACTACGTGCAAGGCAGGTGCCATAGGTCATAGCGATCTCTCGACGCAGAAGTATAAATCAGCCTACACACAACCCAGCACTTTTTTAAATGTTGGTTTTCAAATAGCACACCTTTTTATGTACTTTGTCAATAATTATATTTTGTTCACTTTACCACCAAAGCATCTTCTGTAGACACCTTCGGAATTAAAATATTCAAAAGCATAATTGTGGCTCCGTAAGCCTGCGGCTTGTATTGAAACCCGTATCAGCTCGAAGCGCTACACGCTAAGCTTACTTCAAGCCTAATGGGGGGAGAAGCTTAGCTGGATTTTAATTAAATGATATTACACTTTAACACAGTCACTCTCGTTTTCTCTCACACACAATATTCCCTCTCTCCCACGGCGCGACCCCAAAATATACAGACATTCTCACGCCGACGAGGACAAAGGGGCAGATGAGTTTCTAAAAAGCCCATAAAAAAACTAGTGATTTACATAGACTCGTATTTCGAGATTACTTTGATCTTCCACATGGCTGAAACCCACATTCAGCCCAACTCTGGCTCTCAGTGGAAAAGCGGTGCAGATAAACGGAGTCTGGATTTGGATGACATGGGCAGACTAAGCTGATATTATGCCTGCTGAGGCTGTCTTTCACATGTCACTCTGCATGTCATGCTTCCCTGGCGGAGGAGCTTGGAGAAATCGGTGTCACAAATACTGATTGCTCTTTTTAGTGAACCGTACTACCAGTGGCGAACAATGGGCCATGCAGCATGAGAAGGTGGAAACATGCTCTTATATAACGAGGCTGAGAATTTACCACGAAATGGACTATAATTATAGCTTCAAATGTAACACTGAATGCACGTATGTGTATAATAAGATGATGTACGCAGGGCTTACCAAGAAAAAAGAAAGCTGGGTTGGATGTATGTACAGTAGACGTAATTTGACAGGTGGGATTTCATTTGAAAAATCCATGTCTGTCTGAAATGAAGTTGTGCTCTTAAGTTTTTCAGTGATGCCATAGAAAAAAAAAAAAAAACGAGTTGGTTCCCCAAATAAACTTTATTAAGCACTCAGAAAAAAAAAATGTCTGTGATATTCAACAAATACTACAGTTAAAATTCGTAACCTGGTCAGCAGTAATTTTCCTTAATATATACAGTAAATAACTGTAAAATTACTTACCCAGAATTCCCTGCATGACACTTTACTATTTATGCTTTTTTGTTGACATTACTATAGTTTTTTCAACACAGGCTCATTGTGGATACGTACCCATGTCTACATTTCTGGTGAGTACGAATTATGTAGCCAGAGGTCAATGTCTAGCTGCATTTTGTCTTTAAAATAAACTATATGGGGCAGTATGATGACACAGATGGCCTCTGTTTCTTTTCACGCTACCAGCTGACTGCTTACCTCTGTGTGGATGGCTTTTCAGGTGTTACCAGTTTGCCTAGTAGCTCACTGCATACGTCAGCAGACTTGGGACGTGGGGCAGAGTTGCCTGTGATGACGGGTCAAGTTGAGTCTGGCGAAGAATGGTTCCAGAAACCAGGTAAAACAAAAGCAAAAAATAAATAAATAAATAAACAACAGGCTGAAAACGCGGTGAAATCATGCAGCCCCTACGGCAGGGCTATTCAATTGGCAGCCAACAGGCCGAACCCGGCCTCAAAGGCAATTTGTTCCAGCCCTCCAATTAGTGTGACCAAGACATCAAAAATAAATTTAGTTCAGTCGAAAAACGGCCGCTATAGTTATGAAGTGACGTGCGTCTGTTGACGAGCTGCAGTTGAAGGCTGCACAGAGCGTGAGTCACCTGACATTAAGTCAGTGGAGCGAGCAGCTGAAAACATTTGGATATGTTTGTAGAAAATGTCTTTTGTACAATGCATTGATATCGTCAATAGGGATGCAACAATTAGCTGATTTCACTATTAACTGCGCTTTAATTCATCACAATTAATCGTAAAGGCTTCTCTAAGCCGCATTTCTGTTGCTTGGAACAAAACGAAACTGCTGCAATTAAACAAAGTTATGCCAAGTTGCTAACTGTGCCCTAGTTTAAAGTTTCAAGTATGTACACTGAGGCTAATACGGCCGCACACCGGATTAACTATAGCAGCGGCCGTTCCCATACCACGTCTTTTCCGCTTGCAAATTTGTTGTTTCTAATGTAAGAATATATGACATGCACGCACAAGCAAATCAACGCGCTTGCATCTTTCTGGGCGCGCGCAGTAGAAAACATCTCACGGTGAGAGTTCTGTGTGCCTTTCGGTGCAATGTAAACAAAAGATATATTAGACTAATTATTATTAAAATGATTATGTATGCATGAACGCAGATGGCAACAACAGTTCATCTAAATAGCTGCTTACCTAATATAAAGCTTGAATTTCATTAGACGTGATAACAGTGAAACCATGAATATTCTTCAGACTATAATATAATCGTACAGCTAAAATCTATAATTGTTGCATCCATAATTGTTATGCAGTTCAAATAATAACATAAGAATGTGTCTGAATGTAGAAGAAGCCTAAGCAATGCACTGCTTTTGTTGTGCTCTGAAATACAACATTTGAATGTTTGTAAAAAAAATTGAATGGGTCGGTCGGTCAGTCAGTCAGTCGACAGCAAGCTGGCCTGGTCGGCTGAATTGTTTATTGCACCCTCTGTTGGGGAAGAGGAAGTGAGAGAGAACTTTGAGATCATCAAAAAGCATACACAGCGGCCTCTGGCGGATTTGCAAAAACAAAAACTTCGAGCAGACGTACATCCGGTCACATATTTTGTTGTCCCCAGAAATGTAGACCTGGGTACGGATTCGCAATGAGCCTGGATTGAGTTTTTTTTTTCTTTTTTCTTTTTCTCTTGATTTATGCACATTTAAGTTTTATGTTAAACCTAACGTTGATAAATAATGTTTATTGCATTACCTTAATTTTATGTGTGTTACCATTATGGTGTTTAGTAGTTGTGTGAATGCCACACTTAGAATCAGAATCAGTTTTATTGCCAAGTGTGCTTCACACACACAAGGAATTTGTTTTGGCAACAGAAGCTTCCAGTGTACATAAAGTGACGAGTGACAACACAAAATTAAATACAAGAAAAGAAAAGGCAATAAACATTAAACATTAAACAGAGATGCAGTTAGATCTGGATGTTGAGTTGTATGTACAGATATGTTGTAAATATACTGGTTATAAGGTGCTGTGTACAAGTGCGTATGAGAATGTATTGCACGTTTATTGCACAGTAGGGGAATATTTAACTGTTCATGAGGTACTTGAGGTACTTAGTGCTTTCTATATATTAGTATGCTTCTCTACAAGTGGGAAAAGTTGTTTGTAATGAGCTTTGGTTCATCGTGTGACTTTCTCATCCACACCTGCTTATGGATATGTTTTTGTCTGTTACAAATTTATGTTGTGTAGAAAATTATATATAAAGTACAGTAATATACTGTAAAATTTCCAAATTTCTACCTTTTCTGACATTAACCTAACCGTTACTGTTACATTCCTACCATATTTTAAACTATTAAATTCTGGCAACCACAGCTGCTGTTTTTTTTTTACCATAGATTTTATGGAATTATTTTTTACGGTGCAGCTCTTAAAAGAATAGTTTGCCCAAAAAAACATTTTTTTCATTCATTCATTTTCTTTCAAGCTTAGTCCCTTGATTAATCTGGGGTTGCCACAGCGGAATGAACCGCCAACTTATCCAGCATATGTTTTACGCAGCGGATGCCCTTCCAGCTGCAACCCATCACTGGGAAACATCCATACACACTCATTAACACACATAAACTACGGTCAATTTTAGCATACCTAATTCACCAATACCACGTCTTTGGACTTGTGGGGGAAACCCATGTAAACACGGGGAGAACATGCAAACTCTACACAGAAATGCCAACTGACCCAGCCGAGGCTCGAACCAACGACCTTCTTGCTGTAAGTAGATCGTGCTACCCTGGCCACCATGTTGCCTTCAACATAGATTTTTGACACATGAAATAATTGAACATTGAAAAACTTTTTTTTGACATTGAAAAATCTTTTTCAATAATTGGCATTGGCATTAAAGAAAAATCTATTATTTTGACCAATACAATGTGTTTATGGCCTTTGCAACCAAAGACTATAGAATACACAAGTTGCCACTCATACAGTTTTGAATGGGGAAGTGTAACGGTCAATATGGCGAATAAAGCCCCGCCTACTAGTACAGGAGCCAATCATCGATCGCTATAGACTGTTTGGTGGCCAAGAAGCGCACTGGAATCTCAGCAAATACTTGCTTTACACACATAAGAAATATATCCACATAATGTTTAAAATCTGTACTTTTAAATTAACCAAGTGATTTGATTCAAATGTTTAGAAATGAAACTGAAGAGACAATTGTTGTTTAGTTTTATTTTTGATTCCAAATATGTAATGTAATCGTAAGCTTGGCTAGCAGTTTCAAAAAATTTGATGTTTCCCGATTCAGACAGAATGCCCGCGCACACTGCCCAAAGGCGTTTCAAAGATGGCCACTGAGTGAAATGAATTGCCTTAAAGGGAATTTGGTGCAACATAAGACTGCAACATAAGACTGGTAATCGCGTATTATGCGCATATAGACTGACCCGCGGCTGTTTTTCCCGCGTCACTCATGGGGCGCTTTCGTTTCTAATCGCAGCCCTTTCTGTTGAGCGGGTGAAGACAATGACCAATCATAGGGGTGTAAGAATTTGCCAGCGCTCAAAAAGCAAGCGGGATAATATTTACATTAGTGTATTTGTTATGAATGCTCATGCATTGGAATTTTGTCTAAAACATTCACAAAGAGTGGGGTTTTTTGAGCAGGTAAAATTAAAGATACAGTTCATACATCTTACTTCTTGTATTAAAAGACAACATTTTATTACAAATAATATATAAATATAAACATATTTATAGATTTTAATACATTTTTTATTTCTTGTGTTGTAAAGAAAAAATCTAATTATGTATGGAAAGCATCGTCAATGCACCATGATGCACCGAGATATCGAATTGAACCGAATCGATGGCATGATAATCATAACCGAACCGTGAGACCAGTGTAGGTTCACATCCCTGAAGAACATGAAGAAAATACGTTAACTTGTTAGTTTTTTACAAATTTAAGTCAATTTAACCTAAAACAATTGAGTTGTCCCCCCAAAAAAATTCAGTTAATTTTAAATAAGTAGTTTGAACTAACAGCAAACGTCATTTAAATAAGTAGTTTGAGGCTATAACACCTCAAACTACTTGACACAGAGAGACTATAAGTCACTTTTCAAAACCTTTTCATTCAATGTTCTATGCTGGTGGCATGATCTTACCCAGTGCTTAATTTGTGAATTGCGAGGTCCCGGAACAGATTGGGATAACGGATCCGGCATGGTGCGGAGGAGGGGGAGGTTGTTGCTGATGAAATTGAACGAGGCGGGAGTGTCGCAGACGATGGTGAAGACTTGGGAAGTCGGGAAAGAAAGTGAAAGTGAACAGCGGACGAGGGAGGAGGGCGGTTGAGGAGGGGGATCTGTAAAATGAGGTGCCGGATCAGATTTTAGAGGTGCCGGATCCGGATCCGGCATGTTCCGGCTCAAATTAAGCCCTGATCTTACCATTTTTACTCTGACTGCGAAAACACTGGTATACTGGTACTAAAAGCCCATCTCTTCTGAGAACACATGAACCCCGGTGAATAATACCAAGACCACCTATAGAAGCACTCCTTGAAGAAAATACTATAGAAGAATCCCTACTCTAGCACTAAATTTTTTGAGCACATGCAAGTTACTTTGAATAACAAGCACTTCTTGTATGTGTTGCCTCTTCTTGAGTAAAGTCTAGATCGGATACGCGGCTCGCCGGAAGTGCGATATGCACATTAATATAGCAGCATGTTTCATGAAACTGTAGACCAACAATTAATATTTTTGCAGTACTCTGACGGTTGGGTTTAGGGTTGGGGTGGGGGTAGGTGTTAAAAAATGCAATTTATTGGTAATTTAATAGACAGCACAAATAATACACGGTACAACTACTGATTTTACATTACTGTGACGTTTGGGTTTAGGGTTGGGGTAGACGTTAATAAAATACAATTAATGGTAAATTTAATGAATATTATAAATAATTCTCGTTAACTTCCGGCCACAACCGTATAAGATCTAGCAACAACTCTCTTCTTGTTGAATCAAAATGACTAAATGTAAATGACTAAATGTAATTTTTTGAGTGTTTTTTTTGGCCCAGACTGATGTTTATCTCATATTCATGCTCAGCTTTTTTGACATAATCTATATTGTGTAAACTCCCAATTACCAATGACTTTTAAAAGACTTCCAACCATACAGCTGCTACTTTCCATAACCTTTCTGAAAACAATCCACTGACCTTCATCCACCAAAATATCCCTTTTTTCTTTCGATTGTTCTCTTTCCTCGAAACAAAAAAAGAGTTGTGTCAAACAGGGGGCAAACATCTGTTGAGTGAACGACGACTTGACGTTCAACCAGTGATGAAAAACAAATGAAAAACACACCACAAAGGACAGAGGAAGTGGGAAAGGGAGAGCAAAAACACAGGGAACGTGAAGCAGAAATAAGACGAGAAGTTTCTGAAGTCTGTCGGGGGCTTCAGCTCGACATGTGTGAGGAAGCAGATAAAGTGCAGGAGGCGCAAGCGCGAGATGGCAGGGGAGAAATAATGACAGCTCCCTGCAGAGACGGATAAGACAGCATATATTTGGAGGGCTCCCGCAAGACGGAGACGACGTCGCCATTGCGTAATTGACGAAAAAAAAAAAAAAGCGAGACATAATGGAAGGCGCGAAAAAAAAAAGCGGGAGACTCGGGGGCGAGCGAGGGCAGCTGAATAATTCATCCAAATGTAGTTCAGGTCTTGTTCTCGCACATCTATTATTGAACATTAGCATGCTGTCTGAAAGCGAGATATAGCGACGACAATTTCACAGATTCAGCCGAAATCTTGTCGCCCAGTTGGAACATGTGAAGCATTTTAGGGGATGAAAAGCCTCCTTTGAAGTCTTTTAATGAACGTCGGGAGGAGAAATTATTTAGTCACTATGCGCCAGAAAATACAGCGTGTCCTCATAGGAGCATTTAAATTTATATGACCACAAGTTTTGTCTGAGGCTCTGGGTTCGCTTTGATGAGATTTGCGTTTGATTGCTGGTGTCGTTAGATGTTTTTGCTTCAGCTACAGACTCTCTCTGGTCCCACAGGGTGTTTTTTATTAAAACTAACAGACTTTAGTGCCAGATGTTTAGTCCTGAAATATTCAAATCCTTTATAATATTAATGCTCCCATAACTGGATTGGAACTCTCTGGTCATGTAAAACATAAAAGAGGGGGATATATAAACTTATTTAAAAATATTTAAATCTAATATTAGTTATTTAAGACTTTGCATAGACCTTGTAAAAATAAAACATTGAGTCAACTTAAAATTTTCTGCACAGATTTGTTGATTTAATGTCGACTCAACAATTCAAGTTGAGTGAACTCAAAAAAGCAAGTTGTTATATATATTATTTAAATTCATTTTTAATTCATTCATTAATTTTCCCTCGGCTTAGTCTCTTCATCAGGGGTCGCCACAGCAAAATGAACTGCCAACTTATCCAGCGTATGTTTTACACAGCTGCAACCCAGTACTGGGAAACACCCAAACACACTCATTCACACTCATAAATACAGCCAATTTAGCTTATTCAATTCACTTATAGCGCATGTCTTTGGACTGTGGTGGAAACCGGAGCACATGAAGGAAACCCACGCCAACATGGGGAGAACATGCAAACTTAACACAGAAATGCCAACTGACCCAGCTGGGACTTGAACCAGTGACCTTCTTGCTGTGAGGCGACAGTGCTAACCACTGAGCCACTGTGTTGTTAATTTTTTTATTTTAGTATTTAATGTTTTATTCTACATATGTATAGCCCACGTAAACAAATTGTGTGTAGTTCAACTATGAAACTTTTGCAATTGTTTTCTCACATGACTTTGTATTACATTGCTTTATGCAAAAACCTTTGCAAAATATCCACTTTGGTGTTTCACAGAAGAAATAAATGTGTTTCAGGGTTATTATACTTACTAAAAATATAAATGAAAAATAGTTTTCTTACTTTAAATAAAATAGACATTACCTACATAAAAACCTAAACTTATTTTATAGCATGTAGTCACAGGAATTTTTTTTTTGTAAATTCATCAAAATAAATTAATAAAAGATCAACTAATAACGGTGGCACGATGGCTCAGTGGTTAGCACTGTCGCCTCACAGCAATAAGGCAGCTGGCTTAGTCCCGGCTTTGCCAGTTAGCATTTCTGTGTGGAGTTTGCATGTTCTCACCGTTTTTTGTGTGGGTTTCCTCTGGGTGCTCCGGTTTCCTCCACAGTCCAAAGACGTGGTATAAGTAAATTGTAGGTGTGCGAATGAGTGTATGGGTGTTTCCCAGTACTGAGTTGCAGCTGGAAGGGCATCCACTGCATAAAACAAATGCCGGATTAGTTGGCGGTTCATTCCACCCAGGCTCATTCTGAAAACGCACCACTATATACATTTCTGGAGATTGCGAAATTCGTCCCAGGATGTACGCTTTTTGCAGTTTTTGTTTTTGCAAATCCACTAGAGGTAGCTGTGTATGCTTTTTGAGATCTCAGATTTCTCTCGCTAGTGCCATTCATGCCTGTTCTTCTCACGTAAATCCACCATCCACCGCTGTCGACTGACTGAATGATCGACTGACGCAACCTCTTTCAAAAGCACCGAATGACCCCACCCCATCCCACTTCCCTTTACCCAAAACAACAGTTTTGAAAAGCAGTCCAGAAAAAGAAAAGCCCTCGCCTGATTTTTACTATATTTACAGATTTTACCACATTCTAATCCTGTTACTTACTTGTTTATTATATTTTTTTGGCTTTTGTTTTTGTCTTATCTGGTTTCTGGAATTGTTCTTCATCTGACTCAAACCCCGTCCTCATGGTCAACATGGCAAGCTAACTGAACAAACTGGTAACACCGGGAAAGCCGTCCATATGTAGGTAATCGGTCAGCTGATAAGTGCAAAAAGTTACGCCGTCATACCACCCTATAGCGTTTGTTTTAAAGATGAAATGCAGTCATATGTACCTTTGGATACATAATTAGCAATCTCCAGAAATGTATATTGGGCTATGTTTTCAGAATTAGCCTATGTTAGGTTCAGTCCGCTGTGGCGACTCCTGATAAATAAGGAACTAAGCAGAAGAAAAATGAATGAATGAATAAATGAATGAATGAACTAATAATATTAGGTGTCTTTTAGTTTAAATTGGTGTAAAATTAAATATAATTAAAAAAAATAATAATAACAAACATTTAATTAACAAATTAACAATTAAAAATGACAAACAGACTTACAAAATTTATTTAAAAACTGTTTAATTTTATTTACCAACCCCCTGATGTAAAATATAACTGTACCGCCGCAATAAAACCAAATAAACACTAAAGTTATTTGATTTTAGAGCAATATGAGGGCAAGTAAACAATAGCAGAAATTTCATCTTTGCTTGAAATATTCCTTTCATTTCAGGTCCACTTGGTCAAAAGTGTCCATAGTTGAAAAACACACTATTGCATTTGATAACACGACAAACACAAACACTGAAGCAAATAAAAGGTGACACACAAAATATAATATGAACAGAAAACACAGCTGCTACTAAAGCCGAAAACATATGAGAGCAGCAGAAGAAAACAAGTAACATCACACTGAAACTCAACAGAGCCTCATATAAACCACATCAAACAATACCAGCATGAAATATGTACACGCGGAAGATACAAACAGAGTTTCTGATTGTCAAGCAAAGGCCCAAAGCACATAAAACCCCATCTAACAAGAAGAAAAAGAAAAAACGTTCTTTCGATTAAAGCATAAATTATTAGGAGGCAGAGGCAGCTAATGAATGAATGCAGATTGTATTAAATGTGAAGAGAGTGGCCTATCGGACTGGTGACTGTCTAAAGCCGCCCCATGGGCAAAAACATTTCCTAATTAAATATTGATCTCTAAAGAAGGTAATTAACCAACTGTGAAGGTAGTTGGGCACGGATATGATTGGACTGGGAAATGTTGCTTGTATGATCCTGCTCTGGGAGACTTATGAGGACAATCTCGCAGTTTGAAATGCATTCACAACAGATAAACTGCATTTCTGCCTCGAAAGAAATGGCTGAATTACCAGGACTCAGAGATATAGCTTATTGAAACAAATACTTTGCTTTAGTAATCACATTTACAGCTGGGGAAAAAATAAAGAGTAAAAAAAAAATTGTTGGAAATTGTGATTTTCTTTGCGTTTATGATTAAGTAAAACCTGCTTAGTGTATTGTTACATTTCCTACATTAAATCTAATTTCTTCTTAATTTAAAGTAAAATGTTGCCGTTAATAGCTTTTTTTTTGCATAAAATGACAATTGGTCAAAATAACTGTGTTTCAGACATTATTGTAGTTTTTAGACAGCACAATAACATTTATTAACTGAAGAAAAGGTAAAAAATAGATATTTGATGGAATAACCTTCAATCACTGCAAATTAAATAAATTGTCTTTAAAATATTGCTCAAAATGTCACAATTTTAATATAAAACATGGAAGAAATGTTATCTGACCTTTAGAGAATAAAACGAAAACTTGCATTTTACTCAAACCCATACCTATTAATTATTTGGTGGACAAAAATGCTGATTTTCAATTACACTGAATGGAAAAAAAATCTCTTTATTTTGACCAATTGTGATTTTTTGCATAGCTTATATCCATAATTGTATTTAATTTTATCCATAAATTATTTGTTCAAATAATGAAAAAGGCCACATGGTTTCAACCAATCACTGTAAAAAATGTATTTGATGTAAGGTAAAAATCTGTAAAACTTCTATTCTAAAAATCCATAACCTGGTTATTAAAGGTGCACTAGGAAATCTGGCTATATTCTAACTTAGGCCCAATCCCAATCCTACCCCTTAGCCCTTCCTCTTACCCCAATTCTCTATAGCTTGAAGGCGTAGGGCTAAGGGGAAGGGCTAGATACCCCTTGAAACTGAGATTTTTAAGGACCACACATTTGAAACTAAGGGTACAAAAATTTCCCAGATTTCCTACAACGGCAGCATAGCTGCACACGGAGGTAAGGAGATGCACAAATTAGTATTTTTGTTCATTATTACAAATTTTTACAACAAACAATGCACATGTTTTAATATAGCCGCGTTTGTGTTTTATCGCCATGCTTTAAAAAAAACACAAAAATAAAAAACGCTGAATTTTGCGATCTATAATCCATAATAATAACTCCTGTACAGCAGTCCCACAGCGTTCTGTCACTCGATGACACTTGAATACCCTTTCTGAAAAGTCTAGTGTCTGAAAATGACCTTTTTACAGTGTCTGCTATAATGTTAATGTTGATTTCTTGTGTTTACGTAGATGAATATGGCCATGGTGTAAATACACAATATAGTTACAATCTTATTATATCGTCATATTATTATATCACCACATTATATCGTCATAACAATATGATTTGAAGATAACTACCCACAAATAATGCAATCGGAATAACTACACCAGTCGTAATCGTCAATCTCATATGAAGCAAGAGATCGCAATGACATATGAAGACATTTGCAGGTGTTGTAGTGCTGTCCCAATTCTTAGGGGTACATTTTGAAGCCCTTCCCCTTCACACTCCTTTTTAAGGGTCAAGGGGAAGGGGAAGAGGTAGGGGTACAAAAGTAGAATTGGGATTGGGCCTTAGCCTGGTAGCACTGAAAACACATGCCTCCCGAAGTCCGAATGAGAACCAAAATAACCACAGGCAACATTACCTCATGAGTAGACTCACACGGCATCTGCTAAAAGGTAAAAAGGTATCATTTTTTATTTCATATATTACGTTTTTAGCAAAAATATTTCCAAAATTATTCTGCATAAATCCACTGATTTTTTACAAAATTCTCAGCAGAAATAGCAAAAAATGTCTGCAGATTTTGTCGGGCCCTACTCATGAGTCATTCACCGGTGAGAAAACTGTACAGTACAAAATACTTTAATTACAAATCTTTTGAAAATGGAATTATATATAGCACATTTTTGTTTGTGCAGTAATGTTTCAATTCCTTTCAGGAATGTCAGGTTGATCTTGATTTCCTGCCATCTTCCCTCTTTGCCACAGTCAAATCTGTCTGTCACGTGAATGCGCAACTGATGTATCGATCTGTGTGAACAGGGTGCGCAGATATACAAATCTACATTTTTGACACAGTTTGGGCTACTAATCGTAATTATTGGCCCAACATTTTTTCTGCGGACGAACGTTTTTTTTAGTCCCATGCCTTAACCATAAGACAAAAATACATATAAATACATTTAGATCATCTACTTTACTCAAAACTATTGGAATGTCAAGAGACTTTCAACCAGCACAACAAAAAATGTTTCTGAAGACAATCACATACTGCACCTTTAACAGTAACTTTCCTTCATATATACAGTGAATAACCGTAAATTCAATTTCTGAAAATTCCCTACGACATGTTTTATGCTTTTTTTCTTGACATTACTATGCTTACACAATGCTTATACACAATACACAAAACATCAGTGTATTTACAGTGTATACTAGGCCTTTCACAATAATCAATATATTGACTTAGTGTGCAATACTTGAAGATTCATTCATTTTCTTTTCAGCTTAGTCCTTTTATTGATCCGGGGTCACCACAGCGGAAAGAACCGCCAACTTATCCAGCACATGTTTTACGCAGCGGATGCCCTTCCAGCTGCAACTCATCTCTGGGAAACATCCATACACACTCATTCACAATGGACCATTTAGCATGCCCAATTCTCATGTACTGCATGTCTTTGGACTGTGGGGGAAGTTGAGTTGCTGCCATGTGATTGGCTGATTTGAAATTTGCAGATGTACCTAATAGAGTGGCAGGTGAGTGTATAAAAGGAGATTAACCTTTTTAACATCAAATTATATCTACAGTAAATACCCTTAAGAGTGATAATTATTTTAAAGAGTTTATGGCTATTTGCATTATTATGCTATTATATAATCATTATATAATCAGTTGCATAAATTGATCTCAGAATGACAATAATATCGCTTATCATAAGAATTTCTGTGGCAATATATCGCACAATAAAAATTCCTTATCGTGACAGGCCTAGTATATACTAATGAAAGTTTACTATGAAGTTTAGAACTTTCTTTTATGGTTATTTTTAACAGTATAATTCTGTCAACCACAGCTGCCTTTTTTTAACCATAAATTTTACTAATTTATTTCATACAGTAAAGATGGCCATTTACTTGGGATGACTCTCTGAGGCATTTAAAAATGTTAATAGACCTACTAAAACGATAATGAAGAGCAAATGTCTCCCATATGGACACTGTTTAACACTGCTGAATGTATTTAGACTCTGGCTATTTAGAAGATTGAATCTATTTGGTGCTTTATGGATCAGTAAACCTTTCACAGAGAGACTTTTGAGCCTATGTTTCCAAAGAACAATGCTATAAAAAACACTTGCACAGAAAGGCTTTAAGACCGTAACCTTGCAAACCAAATTTATGTTTTACAGTTACAATGAAAAATTCAGCACGCGGAGTGTTGATCCCAGAATCTAAATGCAAAGAGTATCGACTGCAAAATAAATAAATCTATCAAGGCCACTGCTGTAGTACAGTAAGTCATGTAAAGCAGTCAGAAAACAAGCAAATACTATACTAGTGGCACAAAAATGACATAGTCTGTATTTATAAAGGTGTCTATTTCAGTCAAACGGTGTGATGCCATCAGCTAACATCTAAATGTGGCCAGGCCTTCGGGTTGAGTACCAGAAGCTATAGCCCAGACCCTTAATTATTCAGTTTCCATTGTGCAGTGCAGTTGTGGACAGGAGGACACGGGAAGTGCTGCACTCGCTGAGCCTCAGGCACTTTTCTGGGTGAAGATGGAGCTGCTGACAGGAGTGTATATGCCAGGTTTACACTTTTACCTGAACGTTTGCTGCATGACTATTTGTTAAGTGTGTGCCTGCTGAAGTCTGTACGTTACACCAGTTCAGCTTTCACTTCTATGACCAATTACAGGATGTGCCAAATTTAGATGTGCCAAACACCTCCAGAGTGCAAAAGTGACAGAAATCATCTGCTTTGTCTGTTAACTATATGCTTTCCTATTTACTAATGCCGAGCTTGTAGACCACCTTAAAGGAGCAAATAACTAGCTAGCTAGCCATACCATTTTTGTAGCTTACAGTTAAATATGATGACCTGACAATAAGCCAATGACAAGCTAATGACCAGTTAATTAACATTTACCAGATCTGCTAGCCTAAATGTCAAGCTAATGACTACAACTTTCACCAAACAAACTTGCAAATAACTTGTTTCCACTGGCTATTAATGCCAGCTTAATTAATGACTTTAAATTATCAACTTTGGCTAGCTAATAATCATTGCTATTTTGCAAATGTTTTAACTACCCAAGGGGCATCTAACTTCTAGCATAGACTAGGTAACATCATGAATTACCACATTTATCTAGCTAATAACCAACTTGAAATAGTTAATGAGGTTTATCTAGCTAATGTTTTGCAAATGATGAAATTGAACTAACTTATAACAGACTTATCTCAGGTAATTATTCTTAGACTAGCTAAAGACTTGCAAATGACCAACTTTAACTATAGCTAACCTTACCAAGAGTTACCAGCTCAAAATGCCCTGCAACTGACCAGCTAATAGCTTAGTTTAGTCTAGCTAATGACTTACTAATGATCAGCTTTAGCTAATAGCTAAATTTTATAAGCCCTCCTAAACTAGCCAATGACTTGAAATTGAACAGATTTACCTAACAATCAGCAAATTATAAATTTAAACTGTCTAAAAACTTACATATGACCAGCTAATAATGAGCTTTAACTAGCTAATGATTACCAAATTTAACTAGGTAATAAAGCTGCAGTCACATTAGAGTTTGAGCAAGTGAAATTCTGTCGTATAGGATTAAACAAGATGCTTAGACTTTGAAAAAAGTAATTGATTGGTCCATGTTTGAAATTTCTGTCCAGAGAGGTCATGTTTTGATCCTCGAATGGTCTCACGCCGTCAAGTGATGCAATTTCGCAGGTCAGAGTTCACCAAGCTTGAACTTTGCAATACAGTAAACTGCGAAACTTGACGCACAAGCTTTCATTTCCGGTCTGACGCATTCTCATGCGTATACAGTAAATGGAAGTCTATGGGGAGAAAAGTCCAGTGTAACCGCAGCCTTACCAACTTAATTTAAGACTTAACTAACAACTTAGTCTAACTAATAACTAGCTCTGGCTAGCTAATAACTAACTTGTTAATTAACATCCTAAACTAGCAAATGAGCTGAAATTGACTTGATTTCAATAACAAATTTAGGCTAACTAATTTGAGCTAGCTTTTACTTAGATAATAAATAACTTGGACAAGCTAATTATTATCTTGATCTAGCTAATGACTTGCAACTGCCTAACTTTGACTAGTTAATAACTAAATTGTACCTGCTAATTAACCTTTTAAAATAGTTGACTTGAAATTTACCAGTTATAAATAGCTAGCAACCAACTAATTGTAAACTTAAACTGTATCATAATAACTTGACCAGCTGTTGAAGAGTTTCCAAAATTTTCAATTTAATTAAAAATAACCAACTAATACTGGGTAAAATACCATCTTAGATTACCCAATGATTTGCAAATCACAGGATATAGCTATCCAATATTTGTATTACTTGTATTGAGATAATATTGAGATTACTTGTATCAGTAATCTCCTTAAAATAGCTAATAACTGGATGTAAATAACCAACTTAAACACGCTAATTACCAACTCTGCCATTTAATGACTTGCAACTGATTAGCCATTAGCCAAACAGTAGCTAACAGCTTAGTATAGCTAGTGACTAGCTCTGGCTAGCTAATAACGAACTTGCACCTTCTAATTAACGTCTCAAACTAGCTAATGAGTTGAAATTGACCAGATTTAACAAGCTAATAATAGATTTAGGCCCAGTAATAACCTTAAACTCCCTATTAACTTGCATATAACCAGCTTTTACCTAGATAATAAATGACTTGGACAAACTAATTACTATTTTAGACTAACTAATGACTTGCAACTGACCAATTTTGACCAGCTAATAACTTGAACCTGCTTATTAATCTTTTAAACTAGCTAATGACTTGAAATTGACCTGTTTTTATCTAGCTAACAATAATTTATCTCTGCCTAATAATAACTTGCATATGACCAGTTATTAATGAGCTTCTATGCCTCAATTTACCTAGAAAATAACCAACTAGCAATGGTTGAAATGCCATCTTAGACTACGCAATGATTTGCAAATCACCAGATATGGCTAGCCAATAACCAACTTATCAATTATCTCATTAAAATAGCTAATAACCGGATGTAATTAGCCAATAACCAACTTGAACGAGCTAATTATTATCTTTGCCATTTAAGGACTTGCAACTGACTAACAATTAACCAAACTGTACAAGCTAACAGCTTAGTCTCGCTAATGATTAGCTCTGGCTAGCTAATAGCTGACTTGTACCTTCTAATTAACATCTTAAACTAGCTAATGAGTTAAAATTGACCAGATTTAACAAGCTAATAATCAATTTGGGCCCGATAATAACCTCAAACTCCCTAACAACTTGCATATGACCAGCTTTTACCTAGACAATGAATGACTTGGACAAGCTAATTACTATCTAAGACTAGCTAATGATTTGAAAATGACCAGTTTAGCCTAGTTAATAACTAACACGTAACAGCTAATTAAACACACTTCACCAATATATTTCTAGTAAACTAATAGCACTGACAGGTTGTAAATACATGCTTAAATGTGCCTTTTATCACATACTAATCGTCGAGACCAGTTTTACTCTTTAATATCTGCTCTCCAATTATCTGATCAGACACAGTAAAGAGTAACGATCAAAGTATTACAGGTCTTTCACCTCAGCAGAGTCGTGCCGCTCCATTAATGGAGGTGAACACTCAATCTCTGTTTGCTATAATTGGCTCTGTTAGCGGCGCATGCTCGTGATTGGCTGACTCTGCAATTATAAAAGCTTTGAAGCCGGGGAGATTTGAAGATTTCACCTACACTTACAGCTCAGCGTCCTGCTGCGGCGCGAACATTATGGAGGCATGTAAATGTTGTTTGTACAAGTGCTATTCTGGGGAAGGAGACGTTTTCATAACTGCAATGAGTTCGCATGAAGGGAGGGCCATTTTGCAAAATGTTGGAGATCTTCTTCTCACCCTGCAGGGGGAAGGTTTATGACAAACGATGCTGTCAGAAAGCAAGCACTTTGGCGCACTTGCTTTAGGAGAAAATAAAATGTCATTTTATATGAACTTCTTCCGAACGCATACAAACACAGGATTGAAGACAATGCATAAAACTCATAGCATTAATGTTTAACACAATAAACCTGTTCATATACAGCAGCAGTTCTCAATGGGGGCTTGAAGATAATATAAAATAAATCAAATTAAAGGTAAATGTAATTAAACAACTAACAATGATAAATAAAAAACATTAATAATCAGTATATATATAATGCTATTTCACAGCAATTCATAACTTTTTTATTCAGTGCCTAATTCGTATGAATTCTTACAATCTTATTCGTAGTATTTGCTCATCCCCCAATTATTGTTGGGTTTAGGGGTGGGGTTTGGTGCCATGCCTCCTTTTTAAAAATCGCACATTTTCCTATGACTTGTATAAATTTGTTTGAATTTGTACAATGATAGTTTCTTCATGAAATCAGGCTGGTATATCACAAATTTTGACTAATTTATTTCCCCAATCCTAGAGCACTTTTCTGCAACCCCTAACAACCTATATACAGGACCTTTAACCTAGTGGTTAAACTAAGTATTACAATCCAAATTCAAAATATTGGATTATTTTTCACATAGCCCATCCTCCTGGGACCAGGGGTCCGTTCTTCATACCTCGTTTAAATAATCTAAGATGATTTTGCAGATCCTGGATCTTTTAATCTTGATAACTGATCTCAGGCTAATTTGGGTCTTCAAACAAGTTCACGAATCAGATTGTCAAATGTCCTGATGAACTGATCTGAGATTGCTGCGTGTGTTGTGAAGGACTGATCTATCGATCCTCGAAATCATGATCATCAATGCAAAGATTGGCTGATGGCACAGCACCATAATGACATCATCTGATTAATATTCAATTATCCATGTGAGCAAAATTACATAAAAATCGTAGTAAATGTTTTTTAAATATGATACGTAATAACTTACCTCCTTTGTTGTGAGCTGCAGGCTTGACACTTTCATGTATCAAGAGTATTTAGCAATTTATTTTACAGTTAGAGCAGATTTTCTTTATTATAGTAGCCATAGTAGTATTTGAGTAGCCGGTTTCTTAATCAGTGTAAAGAATAACTGGATGTGTAAATTCAATTTGCATCACAAAATCATTTTGATATTGGTAAAGGTGTCTCCAACTTTTGTGAAGCATCAAATCACCGGCATATTAACTTTCAAAACATGTTCATGACTGCATAAATGTATTATTCCTTTAAAAAAAAGTCACATATTGTGCATGTTTATTATCATACACAAATTGTACTAAAGTGATTGTTTGCGTTTGTATGTAAAAAGTTCATATCAATAAATTTTCTCTTTGAACCACCAGGTGAACGTCTTTGTACTTTTATTTCAAAGTGTTGATTGCATAAGTTTTATTTTATATATAAATTTTTTACTTTTAATATATAGTTAAAATATAAATATTTACTATTTTCCCAAGTGTATATAACTACTGCTGTAAGAAAATATTAGAATTCGGTACATACTTTCAGTATTATCTTTGCTTGAACTGACCCGATCTAATCCTGTTTATATGAAATAAACCTGCTCCCAAACAGGTTTGAGCTACCAGAACTGTTGCTATGACAACAACTCTCAGATGAGTTTGAAGAACGAAACAATCCTGGATAGTGTCAAATTGTCAATAACCAAATCCAGCTAATTGAGTAATCCATGTACGAAGAACAGACCCCTGATTGCCAGATCGATGACACCAAATGAGTCAAAAGTGAAATTATGTATTGAGTAAATTACATACGAAGTCAATGCAAACGCGTGAACATAGGCTAAATTCTACTGGGCGGCACAAATAAAGCAAAATGCACAACACATTTGATGCAAACACATGGAATTAGCTTCAATCGCGTCTTCAGCATTCTCATGAGCTGAAAAATATCCCACGGGTAAGTTAGAGCGAGTGACGTGGTGTGAACCCAGCATTACACTGTTAACTGCTCAACTAATGATTACAATTGTAATAATAGTATAGTTTGTAAAATAAAATTTTAAAGATTAATCAAAAAGAAATTGCAAATGCTGTCATACCTGCGATTGTCATGCACATCTTGTCAAGGAAGCACGGTTGTATGTTCAGTAAATCTCCCCTGAAAGCTAGAGGGCGCTCTCATGTAGAAATCCTGAACATGAAGAAACCCAGGAAATCCCCATAGCACTGCATGATAAACAGAAGATTGAACTGCTTTCATTGATTTAGCATGACTAAAACTACGAAATCATCTCAAAGAAGTACACTCACCTGAAATGTGCTGGGAGTAAAAACGTTATTAAATGTGGTATTTTCACACACAGCAGTAGTTCACTGAGAAGCTAAGCTAACAGCTGTCATTACCACAGTTTGATTATGTAGATTTGATTTTAAATTGTGTAACTTGGCTGTGTACTATGACTCTGTGTAGTAAGTGCTGCTCCATCTGAAAGCATCTTTTTTGACAAAATGAATGTGAAATGTGCCTTTGATTAATGACCAAGCCCTACACCCAAAATAAGAACTGAAACTCAAACTGTGCATCGATGGATTTGCTCTTCAGTGTTTGGACTTTCAGTAGTGAATATTAACCCACACTGACCTGAGCTAAACTGAACTGAATCTCTGAAAACTGAACTGACACTGTTTCAATTCACTATATTCTTCTATGTGAAGCTGCTTTGACACAATCTACATTGTATAAGCGCTATACAAATATAGATGAATTGAAAAAAGATGAAAAACTGTAGCCTTTGTGTTTTGACAAAAGATTATTTAGGATATAGATGCACCATTGTTGTAAAGTTTTTAAGACATCCTTGAATGAATGATGCTGATGTTGCGCTGACATTTCCATAACCGTACAATTATAGAGCACAAAACAAAACATGATTGGTTGGTCATCCTGTCAGACGTATTGCACAGCATTGTGGCCAGTCCTTGACCATTCAAAGTGGCCAAAATACCCAGACCTTCAGCTGTCAGTCTGGTTACGCAAGACTAATAAAAACCTTTGGCTTAGACCTAAAAATCACACTTTTTACAACAACAAAACCAAAAAAGCTACTGAACATATTGACTATATATGTTGGCCTAAATTGTGACAACATGCCCCAGTATGCCACACTATGTGGGCTAAGTTGTCACACTGACCTGCCGTTAAACTGCCTAACATGTAGAATTTATACAAAAAAAATTATGAAACAAAATAATTAATAAAGTAAAAAAAAATAATTAAACCAAAACTGAAATCTCAAATACATAGTTTAAATCAAATTAGATAACAATCGACAATTTGCTAAATTTAAGGGTCAATGCTTAGTCCTATTTGAAGTTATCCTAACAGAAGTAAAAGAGCGTTGTTTTAATCAGAGAAGTGGATTGTTCAGAATCTGATCTTTTAGACTATTGCAAGTCCTCCATAAAGCCTGGTCGTCCACGAAAGAAAAATACATCAGAAGTCTGGCAACTCAATCTCACGGCAATTAGGAAATTTTTGATTTAGTGGGTAATTTGTATGCATTTCTACGATCTAGTTTGTACAATTTAGTATGATTTGCTCATCACCCAATGACGGTTGGGTTTAAGGGCGGGGTTGTGTGCCACGCCTCCTTTTTAAAATCATATGACTGAACTCATACAAATTTGTATGAATTAGCCACTAGACTGACAAAACGTAAAAGACCTACGTTTCCTCGTGATATCAGGCTGGAAGAATCAACAAATTTTTAATGATGAATTTCTGATTATTTCTGAAAAACATCCCATGTTTTAAATTGATCTAATTTTGATCTCCTATTTTTTCCTCGTTTTATTTTCTCAAAACAGACAGAAAAAATATGTCCACAACTATACTAGATATTGAGCTAAAATGCTTTTGTGTGACAACTAGCCAGTTCCCTCGAGTCAAATCTGCTCTTCCCACAGGAAAAAGATTTCCCACAATGACAGTGTCAAACAAGCATAGACAAGTACAGAAGCTATGCAACTTTCAAAGTCACTTTTTCCACAAATTCAACACACTTCAAATTGCAGTGACAGCTAACTGTCTCCACAAAACCATCTCAATACTAGACATGCTTCAAGAGTTGCTCTTATCTAAGGTTTAATGCTTCTGCATGAAATGATTTCACATTCAGGACAAGAATCTAAAGCTTATCTCAAAGTGCAATTCTGAAATGTTTTTAATTGTCAAACTACTGTATCTTTGAAGACCTGTACAGTCAAGGATGAGAGTTTCCATTCTTTTTTCGTGCATGTTGCTGTTTTGCAAGAGTGTTATGGGAGATTTTTTAATAACTACCCAAGGGAATAAATTAGACTAACAATCTCTATCCAAACCTGCAGTTTACATGCCGGAATTTGTCATTCCTTTTATGGAGATGTCAAAAAAAATATAGCTCTACAGAGGCATCTGAGAGGACACACAATGTGCATCATTTACACAATGCACATAACTATGAAAAAATTATTCAGCTGTGTGTGTGTGTGTATATATATATCAAGTGTAAATTTAATTACATGTTTGCGACTAAATGCTGAAATCAAAAACCCTTTTTATTTCAAGCAACATTTCCTCTAAATGTAACACCAATATTTAAAATAATAATTCATCCAAAATTTTAAATTACCCTATTTACTTACATTTAAGGCATCCTTGGTGTATATAACTTTTTTTCTGTCAGACGATTTATGAGATTGTGCTATGCAAAGTGATTTAAGAATCCTCTGTGTATGAATTTCTTCTTTCAGACAAATACAGTCCGAGTAGTTTTGAATGTTATCCTGGCTCTAATTGAATTTTAAAAGAAAACGTACAGCAGCATTTGTTTGAACCGAATTATATTACAGTTATCATCATCATCATCATGTCAGTGGTTTCATTTTATAATGTAAAAATTTTATATTTCTGTTAACCCCAGGCACATTGCATTAGTTTTATGATGGATTTATGGATTTATGAAGCTTCAAGAAATGGGCCACTACCAACAAGAATAACATTTAAAACTACTCTGACTGTATTTGTCTGAAAGAAGAAAGTCACATACATACAGGATTCCTAAATCAAATCCAATCTGAAAACTGGTTGGGGAACCTGACACATGGTCTAAAAGTGTTTCCCTTATTTTCTCAATGACTTATGGATGAGTTTTGTGTGTAACATAGATTAAACAAATCAGAATCTAATTTCGCATTAACTTAAAGACTGAGTTGGATTGTGCCATGGTGGGTTTGTTATTTACATGTCGGACTTTGTAAGCAGTAAAACTGAACACTTTATTAATGAGCAAATGGATCTGGTCATGAGGTTAAACCTTGTAAACAGACCATCTACAGAACGAGCCAAATTCCACCAAAGCGTTCGAATGCAGTGGTCCTCAACCACCGGTCCGTGGATAGGTAGCGGTCCGTGGATCAATTTGTACCGGGCCGGTATCTGAGTCTGAACGATCTTTTATTTAAAAAAATCTTTAATTTGGAACAATGACCGTATTCTCTTGCTTACATCTCAGTCACTTGATCGGCCAAATTTAACCCACAAGCAACAAAATGAGTAAGAGACAGACGTCTTTGAAAATTTTCTTTGCTACGGAGAAAAGTCCCAGTGATGGCCCCACGAACTGCCAAGGAATGGATCCGCACCCCATTTGTAAACAAATCAGGTGAATTTAGGGGCCATTCGCATATAGCGTCTTTTCTAGAGTTCACGCAAGTTCGTTATTTCCAATAGAGGTGCGTGGCTTGCACTACAAAATGGCGTGAAGCATAAATCGCCTTCCAGACGCACACAGTTGAATGAATGCCGCGAGTAGGCATGGGCCAGTAGTTAAGATTCTAACGGTATGATAACCTTGCATAAAAGTATCACTGTTTCATGATTTCACGATATTGTTATTACTGCTCTAAAATATATTCTTTTTAAATGTCTGGGTAAAAAACTAAAACTTTTTTCCCTTTTGAACATGATATATTTTATTTTGAGAAACATTTAAATATTTTGTAAACATGCCAGACTAAATAATTCAAATGAATCATTGACTTCTGCTGTCTTCGTTAGTTTCCACAACACAGATTTCTTCACAATTTAAAACGGCATCTTTGGATATCTTTTCTGCTTGAGATATTGTTGTCCTAAAAAAATCTTACACATACCTTATGAACGGTATTACAGAACATTTTGTCGGTTTTAAAACCTTGACTTTTCCAAACCGCAGTGAGTTCAAACTGAGTCTGAACGATCTTTTATTTAAAAAAATCTTTAATTTGGAACAATGACCGTATTCTCTTGCTTACATCTTAGTCACTTGATCGGCCAAATTTAACTCACAAGCAACAAAATGCGTAAGAAACAGACGTCTTTGAAAATTTTCTTTTCTACAGAGAAAAGTCCCAGTGATGGAACCACGAACTGCCAAGGAATGGATCCGCAACCCTTTTGTCAACAAATCAGGTGAATCCACCATGTCTGTGCAAAAAGATGAACTGCTGGAGACCGCAAATGATGACGGCCTTTTAATCTTACACATACCTTATGAACGGTATTACAGAACATTTTGTCGTTTTTAAAACCTTGACTTTTCCAAACCGCAGTATACCTTGAAAATGGTTATCGTCCCATGCTCAGTCGCGAGTGGACTGCGAGTCACGTGACAAGAACTGAACGATCAGCTTCAGCTTGTATGGAATATACACATTTCAGTACACTAATTATTGCAGACAAACACAGAACACCCAAACACAGCAGTGCTTTGTAATTTTGTCCATAAATAAAACTCAGTTACTATTTGTGAGAAGTTACTATAACTAGTTACCATTTTAAAAGAATTTGCCCAACACTACTGAGTTCAAAATATCATTTTAACTAACATTAATCTGTAAATGTCACAAAAATATTTAAGCATAATTTTTGGCACAAGAGCTCTAAAATACTCTGCATAGTACAATCACAAACCAGTAGAAGAAAAAAAAACAATGACGTTTCATCTTGAAACCAACTCAAGATCAACTCGGTTTTGTTGCCATGGCACTAAGAGGCTTTCCTCTGGTGGTTTCACCATCCGTCATCTGGGCCGAGCACCAGCTCTCCGGATGAGAGGAGGATCCAAAACAATGACAAAATTATGCACACGCTTTCTAGATGTTGCACTTCTTGAGGCAGCAAACATTTAACTCAAGACATTTCCCACACTCAAACCGTGTTTTTATTTCGCTGACATCTGTTTATATTCGAGAGGCGAGGCAATGTGAACATTAAAGGCCCGTCTTGTCTCCTCATGCGTAACAGAAAGAAATCAGATAGACTTCAAGAAAAAGCTTCTCCCTTTGATCCATGGATTTGCAAATGTTTAATTGCAGCATGTTGATAGCAGTCATTATACTGTACTCGTGATTCCTGAAAAGAGGACACCAACACAGCCATTCACACACTGGAAACTAAGAGGCTGCTCTCTATGAAACTGTAATTTTGTGTACGCGGTATTCATCAATTTACACATTATGGCAATTCTCTAAAGGGTAAACAATGTTCTGCAAAAGGAATAAAATGTCAGTTTTTTTCTTGTGAAAGAGCCTCAGTGGGTTATTAATTATTAAAATGAATGGACTGTCATTTCATGCACCACAAAAATGTTTTTGCAATCTGTATTTTTGCTTTTCTGTCTTAAAGGATCTTAGATTTGTGATTTAGTTGTCGTTTGAGAAAACATAAATGTATTGGAATTATGTATGACTTTTATACAGTTAAATGTTTTATAAGGACATGTGTGTAATTGATTAAACAGTCGCATTGGCTGTTTCTCAATATTCTTTAGCGTTCTTGCGTCCTCGTGTTCTTGTGTATCGTCAACATTAACCTCCAAAGTTCAGCTCCAAAACTCAAGACCTCATGAAAAACTCAAGGATATTTGAAAGTTCCAGGACGTGTTCTTGATATTAAGGATGCTTCGATGCAGACTTGAGCGCAAAACTCTCTTGAGTCCCAGAAGTCATTGCGGCTAAATAAAGGAGGTGGGAAGTACAGCAAGTTATACCTGTTTATTATTAAAGTTCAGAGATATAACTTATCTCAGTAGTTTCCCTAAATGGGATGGTGAAATTAACATTAACATAATTAATAAAGGCATTATTAAGGCACTTTAATAGTGTTTATTTGCTGAAAGTATTATTTAAACGTTTTATTTTATTGTGCAAACTATATTTGTAAGATTTTTGTGCATGTTATATATATTAAAATGTGACCATTAGGAATAACGTAGCATCTCATTTCTTACAGGCTGCATTCTGTGTTCTCGTGGTCTCCTGAGGTTCTTCCGAGGTGACCTGGCAAGACCGGTCTTCACAATAATGCAAGTTCGCTCTCAGTGTTCTTGGAATTGAGAAACAGCCATTGTTTCATTATATTCAGTGTTGAACTTTATATATATTTAAATATATATTAATTTAATACTTAAATTAATTCTACAAATATTAATTTATTACTTATGCTTTTGTCTTTTTTATTGTTTATTTATACCTTTTTCCCCATAATTTTGACACTGTTAATGCAAACAGCATTTTGTCAAAATCCATTTTACACTAGGCAGTAGGCACATAAAAACATCCAATTTGAAGCACACTAAATTTGCCATATTCATTTAAGAATCCATTCAAACCATTTCTGCCATTTAAGCAAAAATGTATATATGTTAATACAATGCTGCTTTGTTGCCAATGTGTTTTAAATATAATTTTGACGCCATTTTGGCCAATGGAGTAAACAGTGAAGATTTTTCTCAAATTAATCTTAAATGTGATGTTAAATATCTGCATAGTATTTCATTAATAGAACAATAAGTGGCTTAAAAGCCATTAACAAATTTCAAATAAATACACTTTGGTAGTTATCATCAGGACTGACGTTGGTAAAGTAATCTGTGTCCGTGAAAGCAAAAATATTAATAATAGTATGATACTTAAATATTTTTGGCACAGACATTTCTGTCCTCAAAGGCCTATGTGTAACTATTATAGATGTAGCCTATTTCAAACAAGACTCGACTTTCTATGTTTAAACAATGTTGGTCATGACGTCTAAATAATCCACCACACGAGCAATACACTATACACGAGCAGATATAGTAGCGTATATATAGAGTAAATATAGTCCATCAAAGTCCAAAACGATACTGACGAGATTATCACAAGTTCACAAATAATTACACTAACTAATGCAGTTTTCAACCTGCAATCCACCACTCACCTCAACTCAACTCCACTTTCTTGTTGTTCCAAGCTTTAATTTAAGCCATTATGTCCATTAAAAACATTTCAAATTCACGACGAAATTTCAATTTGGGTTTTTGTGATGGCCGCGGAGTGATACACAAAAATAGACGAAAGTAGCGCCAGCCGCCAATGAGTAAGCCAGACGTTATTTTTATTTCTTTTTTTTTTATTTAGCACTTCTAAATAACATTTACAAAAGTAAAACAGACATCAAAACATTTAAATATCATAGAAAATCCAAACAACTAAAAACAATCGTTAAACTAACATTATTTAATGTATTATTATTTTTGATATATAAAATATTTCACAAAACATGCTGTTTTGAAAAAACTGAGCAATAAAATTAATAATTTTATCTCTACTCGTGCTCAGTTCTGTATACACAATATTTTGACATATTTTTGCTCACCAAAAAATTAAAATTCTGTCACCAATTTTCTGATCCTCAATTTGTACCAAACATGAGTTTCTTTTTACTGAGGAATGCTGCAAAAAAAATACTTCCATACTATATATATATATATATATATATATATATATATATATATTTTTTTTTTTTTTTGTTCCTTTGGATGTCAATGGCTGTTGGTTTCCAACTTTCTTCAGAAAATCGTGTTTTGTATTCAACGGAAGAAAGAAATTAAAGTTTAGAACCACTTAAGGGTGAATAAACGATGATGATTTTGGGGTGTAAACAATCTCTTTAATTGCAAATATCTATAAAGAACTTTAAATCAAATAATAGTTTTAGTAATCTTTTTTTCAGTTTGTGTATTGTACTTTATCTTTTTCTTCACGTTCACCAAAGTCCATTTTACATGGTAAACATCTCTTAAATTGAGTTATATCGTGAATAACAAGCATTTAAATCACTCTTCAACAACAACGTATATAGTCCTAAGGCAGCGTTACAATAAATAGTGTCTGTTTGCTAAAAAAACACTCCCACAGATCAATGCGAAGGCAACGATGGTAAGGAAAAACTCCCTTATGTTTACGCTGATGACAAACCTTCAGAAGCAGCCAGACTCTCCTGAGAAATCCACCTCCTCAGGCTAACGCATTTGGAAGCACACACAAAAATGTTTCAATGTTTCTGAACACATCCAGACACAGACAATTAATTATAATATCAACTAATTTGCAGCTTAATAAAATGTAATGATTATAATTATGGCTTAATGGATGGTCTGTTTTTTTTTATAGCAGTACTGTTCAAACCCACACAATTGACTGGTCTAATTGTATTTACCCTTCAGGTCAGAACCTTAGTTCAGCAGGCTATTTTCATCAATAACCTGATTAGGCTACTAAACACTTACTTGCACTGCACATTAAAATGTTTTGTTAGTGAAAATTAAAATATAGCTGCATTTGATCAGGTTGCCTAGTTAAAACATTTGTTGAAACCTGATTAACTTAATATATTTTTAATATTGAATTGAATTAATAAAATAAGTTAAAGCAATATAAAAATATTTGTCGTCTTGACTTTTTGTCATAAAATCTATATTTTTACAGTGTTAGGCTGCTACTAGTAATACCATTTACCTTTTTACTTTTTATTAAGTTACACAACGTTTAATGTAATATTTTCAACATAGGCTCATTCTGAAAACATACCGAGATTGCAAATTATGTAGCCAGAGGTATACGTATGGCTGCATTTCATCTTTAAAATAAATGCTATGGGGCAGTATGATGCCATTCCTTTTCACGCTTACCAGCTGACCACTTACCGCCGTATGGATGGCTTTCCCGCTGTTACCAATTTGACCAGTACCTCGCCATGTGTGTCAACTGTCGGTTGGGTTTAGGGAAGGCAGTGGGCGGGTCAATAGGTGCTTTTGAAAACACTATTGTTGGGTTTAGGGAAGGAGGAGGGTGGGTCAATCAACCTGTCAGTCAGTCAGTCATTCAATCGACAGTGGTGGATTTCCGCAAGAAGTAGGCTTGACTGCTACTTGCAAGAGAAATTTGAGATCTCAAAAAGCGTACAGATCGGCCTCTGGTGGATTCGCGAAAACAAAAACTGCAAGAAAGCATAACTCCTGGGATGTGTTTGGAGCTCTCCAGAAATGTATATAGTGGAACGTTTTCAGAATGAGCCTGGGTTGAATATTTTAAGTCACTTTGATTGATGTAAGTGGAAATAACTAAGTTAATTTGATTCAACTAAAAAATTGAGTAGCAAACTTTTTTTTTTACAGTGTAAGAATGCTCAGTATGCAGTGGTACCGTCGCTGTTCTTGATAGTGTTAAGGAATTGTCAAATAAATCCTTGACTAATTATAACTAACATACTACACTATAAAAAATGCTGGATTTCATACAATTTGTGTTGGGACAACAGGAAGGAATCAAATTAACTTATTAGCTTCTATAAATTTAAGTGGATTGAACATAAAACAATAGAGCTGTCACAAAAAACTAAAGAATTGATTCAGTTCGTTTTAAAGTAGTTTGAAGAAACAGTAAACGTCATTTTTGACTGTACACTGTAAAAAATGCTGTCTTCCACACAATTCCTTCATGTTGCCATAACACAAATTCATTAAGTTAACAATTATTTTACAAATTTAAGTGGATTGAACATAAAACAATTAAAATGTCACAAAAAAAAACTCCAAGAATTGTGTTCATTTAGTTCATTTTTAAATAAGTAGTTTGAACAAACAGCAAATGTCATTTTTGAGTGTTCTTCATTACTTTTTTTTTTGGAATTGTAACTTTTAGTTCACCTTACCTGGATTTATCACTAATAACGTGATTGACCAGGGTGTTGCCTCGCTTTTGATTTGGGATGCTGAAATAATTTTATATGTAGATTGACCGGTTTGGAAAACGGTTAGATGGATGTAAATTTGATTTACTTCCAATTGTAACATAGTTAGTCATTAGTCTGAGTGCTCCCCTTCAATCTGCCTAAGAGAGACAGATATATAGACGGTTTGGATTGATGACATCATTTGCATATTAGAACACCACTATGGATGTCCTTATAATTATTTTTCCTTGATGAGCAGACATTCAAACACACAAAAAGATTACTTGTTTTAAAGATCCAAACAACTGCTGGAAAGCAAATGATTATAAATCAAAACGTAAAACCCCCAATTTAAGGTTCTTTATAACAATATTCAAGGTTTCATAGTCAAATTTAAGACTTTTAAAGACCAATATGAATAAAATTTTAGATGTCTAACATGCTAAGGGTTTTTTTAATAGCCCAGTTAAAACATTAAAAACAAAATGTCATTGCAAGGAAGATAAACCATGCTGATAAATGAAGTTAATAAAAAAAAAAAAACTTTTGTTAAAACTTTCATTGAGATGAAAAGTTTGTGATTGAATGTAGCTTTACATGGACATAGAGAATTAGGACCTGTTGTAAATGATTTAAGACCTAATTTTTCAGTAAATGTAAGACTTTTCCCCCGGTTTCACAAACAAGGTTTAAGGCTAACCTATTACCCTTAAACCTAGTCTAAAAATACATCAGTGTCATTTTTTTCTCCAGGTGCACACCAGTAATATATTTTTCTAAGGCTATTTTCATAAATGTGGCTTAAACAACCTAATTTAACTAAGGCCTAGTCCTGGCTTAATATAAGCCCTGTTTGTGAAACTGGGCCATAAAGGCCTAAATTATTATTAAGCTTTTTATTTATGACTTTTTATGACCCCTCGGACACCCTGATATTGTTGAATTTTTATCTATACGATTGTGCCCTCTGCTGTGGAAAAAAGAGAACAACCACAAAGTAATCAGTTTACAAATGGAGGCTGTCAAGACTTTTTCGTTTGTGGCTGGGATAAGCCTTATAAATAGGCTAACACAAAAATCACCCCCAATTCTGTTGTTCTTAAATTGGATTGAGAAATATTAAATAAGAATAAACATTACTGAAAAGAAACCACTTCTCATAAAACTGTCAAGTCTTCCAACACAATAGCACCAATAAAGTAACTCCAAAGTCAAAAATTTGAACCTCAAGAAGCGATTTTCGTGCACTTTAATAACCAGGATTTATTTTAAACCATCTCCAGCTTACTTGTATACAGTTTGTAGACCAGGGTTGTCCAAACTCGGTCCTGGAGGGCCGGTAACCTGCATATTTTAGTTCCAACCCCGATTAAACACCTGAAGCAGCTAATTAAGCTCTTTCGATGTAGAAACTTCCAGGCTGGTGTTGAAGTTGAAGCTACAACTAAATGTGGGGGAAAAAAAAATGTTTCCACTCACAATTTGAATTTTTTTTTTTTTAACAATTTCTACATGAACAGGTCATATTAAAATCCAACTATGAAACATTTCCTACTACCTTACCTTTCATTTGGAGCAACTGGTCTCGCTGGACCAGTTTCATTGAAGATGATTTCCGCACTTTTTATTCAGGGAAGATGTACATAACTTGCCTGCAGCTATCTTTTTTTACTTGCCAAATCAGTCACAAACAAATAATAAAATGCTATTAATAGACCTACTTCTACATTTGTGATGATCCGGGACTGCCTTCTGTACAATAGAGCCAGTAACCCATTTACAGTCATTTCCATTGTTTAAAAAATAAATAAATTAGAACATCAAAAGTATGGGATACGGTTTATTCCAGACCAAAAACAAAATATGGTATTACAAGTTTAGAAAATTTAAATTATGCATATTGTGAAAAACAAGGATAAAAAAGGCAGTTAGAGATGCATAATGAGACAAGATGGGGTTGCCGTGATTCGTGCCCGAACGGCACACCAATGTAACCCTGAAGCAGGCTGGCCCACATCATAACCAAAAATGCAGATTAGTTTACGGTGGTTCTTAAATATAAATCAAGAAAAATCAAGACACAAACTGCCCCCATCCACACCTCCGGCCTGTCGAACGTAAAGATTGTGCAAAACGTGGCATCTGAAGGTTTTATTGAAACACCTCATACAAAACAAAGAGAAAGAAAGTTACATGGAATTTGCGCTTGAGAGCAGCACAAGATGAACTAAAATATAAAATAAAATATTAAAGGAAGGGACAGAAACAAAAAATTATTTATCCCGCATAATTTGCCTTGTCGTCTGTCCATGCTCGAACAGGACTGGTCGTTTTGATAAGGGTGTCATACTAAAGAGTCTCAAATCAGAGGTAATCATTTTCAGCTTTTTTTCCTTGAGGGGAGGCTGCTTGGGGGGAGGGGAAACAGCAGCACAACAACAGGGAAGCTTGGGTTTAGAGTCGGGGAGGGAAGGGGTCAGTTCACATCAGCTTTTAGAACCCGTGGACTTTGAGCTGCTCCTCTTTGGCCAGTTCAATCTGCGGGATAAAAATGCATCGATTTCATCAGCTACTATTAAAAACGTTATCAGATTATACATAAAGTCATACTGAATCGATTACATCAGCTCCAATTTAAACACAATTAGGTTATACATAAAATACTCACATCAGTAAGAAACTGGCAAATGTTCTTGCGCTGATCGCCTTGCAGCTGAATTACTTCACCATACTCAGGGTGCTCAATCACAGTCCCATTGCAGGCAAATTTCTGAAAGCGCAAACAAGGAGTTACAAAACACCCCACATTTGTAACCGTAAACCACTTTAGAGCGTCAATTATTTAACGGCGACAACCTTCTTGAAGGCCTTGACTAGCTTCTTTTTATCATAGTCATCGGCTATGCCCTGAACCGTGGTCAGAGTCTTCCGCCCGTTCCGCTGTTGAATTCTTATGTGGATGTAGTCCTCAGTCCCAGCTGGGAGTCGATCATCACCCTTAGTTGCATCAGCAAAGGGGTCTGCGCAGAAAATAAACATGCATTAGCAACATTCGTGTCAAGTGTCATTTGCTGGAAACAAGCTCGGAGTTAACCTGTAAACTAGGCCACATGAAGTACTTTAAAGGGATAGTTCATGCCAAAATAAAACAGAAAATTCTGTCATTTACGTCACCCGTCACTTGTTTCTTTCTTCTGTCGAAAACACAACATTGTATTTCGGAGAAGCCGCAGATTTTTATGGCATTTGTGTGTCCTATGATGCAAGTCAATGTGTGGAGGTTTTCACTTATCTTTAAAATATTTTCTTTAGTGTTTAATAGAATACTCATAAAGGTCTGAAAGCACTTGAAGGCGAGTAAATAGTAATTTTTCTTTTTGGGTGAACTATCCCTTTAAATGACTGAATGGCATCATAGCCTAATTAATTGTACTATCTAAAATACTCTAGAATGTATATTTGCAGCTGTATGCGGCTAGAAAGAACATGTCGGGACAAAGCAAACCACCGTCTTCAACAACAGGGTAGAGTTCAGATATGATCTAGCTGTTCATTAACCGTTCGCGCACCAGGCTCGTGCGTTTTTGTCCAAACAGCTTTATCTGTTTCTCTTTGGACTACAGACTAAATCGGTGGTTTCGGTTTTATAGGTGATTACCGTTCAGCTGACATCAATCCAAAAGCACAGAGGGATCGAGATGTCTCTCGCAGTCTAAAAATAAGCCGTCACCGAGCCGCGTCTTCCATTTTGTATCTCGTCCAGAAAAACAAGCTGGCGATCAAAATGGTTATGATGGCCATCGATGTGGAACACAACGCTTCTTAACTGTATGTCGATTTAATCGCGATGGTAAACACATTTTAAAAAGTTAGACGAATTTGTGAGGTTTTTAGATGATTAATTCACTTAAATATTCGACATTAGGAGCAAACAAAACAAAAAAAAATGTAGGCCTAGCTGTTGTTCCTGACTAAGATTTCCGAAAGGAAATATAATAAAATACGACACCTGTTTTAATAAATCAGCAAATGTGTTTGTGGTAAACATTATTTTTTAAATCCTACGATTTATTCCTTAAAAATCACCGTCACTCTGTCGTTCACAGCCGCCCTTCCCCCATATCATAAAATAATACGTTTCACAGAGAGAACTCTCGTCTTACCAAAAGTTTGGAGGTTCTGGATAGCGGACATACGATAAGATTCCCTTTCCTTTCGGACGACAACGGGTGGTCTCGCGGTTTTGATTTCTCGGTAATCTGGCTGGCCTGATTAATGAAGGGGTTTCTTCTCGCTCGGCGCTCCTTTAGCGTTTGACGAGCTTACAAAATGGCGACAGTCGCTAGTGAGCACTTGAAAACAGCTCTGTTTAGCCCCGCCTTCAGCTGCCGAGGACATGACGTCACCCGAAACGCAAGGTTTCTCCCTGTCTGACGTAACTGTTATGGGAAATGTTTTGGGGATTTTAGGTCAAATATGGAGTTGGTTAAATATTATTATTATGTTAAATTGGAAAGCGGAGTGCTAAAGTATTTACTATAATCATATTAGTACAATCTAAGCAACATTTTAGGGTACAAACATGTTTTCTGATGTGATAAATTTAGATACAGTCTGGTTCTGTACTGAACCAAAAACAGACACACCACAAAAGGTTTCAACAATTTGTTCTAAATAAGCTTTTGATTTCAGCAAGACACATTTCCTGGAATGTATTGGTTATCTGGACGTTTACATGTGGGGAAATTAATTGGTGGTGAATTGAAAAGGTTATTATCTGGTAAATAAAATAACTTTTTTTTTTTAATTGTCACTTTAGACATTTCTTTGGTTTTTAACAAATTAGTTTTTCTTTTTCGTCAACATCAGCTAAATCCACTTGTGCTTTTTTTTTTTTGCAAAATCCTCTAAATCCACCTATTAAGACAAGACAGAGTAATTAGTGGGGCCAGACGGAATCTGCAGACATTTTTTGCTTTTTCTGCTGAGAATTTTAGTAAAAATCTGTGGATTTCTGTGGTATTATTTTAGGAGTATCATAACTAAAACCTTAATATGTGAAATAAAAAATAATATCTTTTAAAACTTGTATTTAATGTTTAAAATGCAAATCCAATTAGATTAACTGTAAATAGTTAACTTTAAGTAAATAAACAGAATTAATGATGGGCTAAAAATCTGCGGAAATCTGCGGAAAATCTGCAGAAAATCTGTGGAATTCTGCGTGCGCAGATTCCGTGTGGGCCTAGTAATTAGTTGAAAAATCACTAAAGATGCGATTAGAAATTATTTTACCAAACATAAAACACATTGCACTAACCACCTAAATCTAAAAATACATACATCTGTCAAGTAAGTGGCAGTTCATTCCGCTGTGGTAACCCCTCGGGACATTTGCTGTCAAAGGAAAGTGGCTTTAGAGGGTTTTGCATTTCTGAATGTGCTGACGCTGCGATTCAGATGATTTGAAGCAAAAATATTTGTTGAACATGAACGTGTCTAAAGCATTCGCTCAATGTCATGTAAAAAAGGAAAAATATAAAATGTATCTGTTTAAAATAAGAAAAGCACTTTAAAATATCTATCAGTGTTCCAGTTTTTGATGAAAACGTTTTGATTAATGCAATGCATACATTTGTTACTTATAATAAACAGGCCTACATATATATCAGCCCGGGGCACTTGAAAATTAAGTGAAAAAGTTATTATAAAAAACAGCACTCATATTGTTCTGGTGCATTTGAAGTTCATTTGAACACACAGTATGTCACATGACACAATTAAATAACTAAGCAGTATAGCAAATTATATTACTCAAACAATAATGTCAAATCAACAGTTAATCACAATGCAATAAATGGAAAAATAAACACCATAATTTTTAAAAGTCAAACAAATAATGCATTGAGAATTTCAAGTATTTCAATAATATACACAAAAGTGAAATATGACGAAATAAGGAAAAACAAATAACTTTCACTTAATTTTTTAAGTGTCTTGGACTGATTTTTTTTGTTTACCTTTAAGAATCCTTTATACAAAGATCATCGACTCATTTATTACTCCCTAAATCATCTTTTGTTTGTTTTTGGATAAATATACAATAATACTCACTCCTTTGGACATTAGGCTTTTTTTACTGGTATGTAGTAATTTGTCAGTACATTTTTAATAATTTTACATTAAATATTTGAAGACAGAGGAGAATGTCTCCTGTTTTTGTTAACTTTTAAACACGTTTATTGACAGTTGCAGCCTAATGAAAGCTACTTCAATAATTAGCAGAATTTGTGAATGGTTTTATATAGGCGAAATCTTGTTTAATTTCATGCTTGTAAGAGCTCTTCAAAAAATATCTTCAAAATAGTTTCTTGCAAAAAAAAATCAATAAATGGTATCAATAAATGAAGATGGTTTTTGTTCAAGCAAATGATGTAGTTACAGCATTCACCATCAGAGGCTAATAGAGGCTTGCCAAACAAACCTTGACCTCCTGCTGCAACCTGTTCTTTGTGTTGTAGAGAGGAAAAACGCACATGATAGCAGCAGAGACTGCAAATGCACTATTTGATAAAAAAAAGACTTGTGCAGCAGTTTCTGACAGTAGACTTCAGTCTGTATTTGCTCAAAAGAGTTTTTTAACAATAATAATTCATCAGAGCATGTTTTTGAAATCTAGAAAGTACATAAGTTAGAATTATTAGCCCCCTTGTAATAACTCATTTCTGATAACTGATTTATTTTATCTTTGCCATGATGACAGTACATAATATTTGGCTAGATAGTCTTAGGACACTGGTATTCAGCTTAAAGTGCATTTTAGGGTAATTAGGCAAATCATTGCATAACAATGGTTTGTTCTGTAAACAACCCAAAAATAAATATTGCTAAATATATTTACCTTAATTTCTTTTTTAAATATTAAAAACTGCTTTTATTCTAGCAGAAATAATACAAATAAGACTTTCTCCAGAAGAAAAAAGATTATAGGAAATACTGTGAAAAATTTCTTGCTCTGTTAAACATCATTTGGAAAATATTTGAAAAATAATAAAAAAAATCACAGGAGGGCTAATCATTTTGACTTCAATGGTACTTCCCTTACCAAAATGAATCATGGTTTTATCATAGTAAATATTGGCATAATCATAAGTTTTACTAAAAAAAATCAAGACTGAAAACACATCTGTTTAGCTGTGACTTTTCTGAATGAGCACTGTGCTACGTCCGACAGATCACACTATTGTTCTTTTCTTTTCATTCTTTTTTTTAACCCAGTTCTATCTGTTTTTAATCATTCTTATTATTTGCTTTTTTATTTTCTTATACTTGTCTTTTTATTCTTGTTTATGTAAAGCACTTTGAATTGCCACTGTGTATGAAATGTGCTATATAAATAAACTTGCCTTGCCTTACTACCAATACCAAGTGTAAACTTTAGCTAGAGGGGCAAAACCATGAAAACCATGTGGTTACCAAGTTTTTTATTTATTTATTTTGCTTTACTTTTTAAGGTTGTCTGAAATTATATGAAACTTGGTTGCAAATTATTGCATTCAAACCCCATTTCTGCTCGTAAGTGATACAAACAAATAAAATTGCATGTACAGCACCCTTATAAAAATTAATCATGATTTAATTATAGTTAAAGTGTTCTAACCATGTTTGTTTTTTAGGTTTTCGGATTACCAGCTTGCTGATTTGTGGAGTATGGGAGATAAATAAAGAGACAAACCACAGCCTCTTGAATCAACCAGCTCTTTGTCTAGAGCAAGCAGGGGTGCCCAGACTTTTTCATATGAAGAGCCAAAAAACCAAATATCATAGAGAGCCGTGGGCCAAAGCTACTGTAAATATACCAAACTACATTACATTAGAATTGCCATGGCTAATTTCCTAATGTACTTCATTAATTCATTTTTCTTCGGCTTAGGTGATAATTTGTCAGGAGTTGCCACAGCGAAATGAACCGCCAACTGTTCCAGCATATGTTTTACGCAGTGGATGCCCTTCCATCTGCAACCCATTACTGGGAAACACCCATACACACTCATTCACACACTCATACACTACGGCCAATTTTTTGTTCACCCAATTCACCTATAGCTCATGTCTTTGGACTGTGATGGAAAGCACAGCACCCGGAGGAAACCAACGCGAACACTGTAAGACACTGTAGACCATTCAAACTCTGTATTTCATAATATCAAAATAAATAGAAACATTACTTTAAATCGTATTAATAATGCAGTATAACTTATTAAATGACAACTTACTGTGATTAAAAACAAACATCACATTTATAACACAGTGGAGTTCAATGCTGAATACACTAGTCAAGCCGAATCTGCCGTTGACGTGATTTTCTCACTAAAGGTTCTGCATTGTCGGGTGACAGTATGTACACTTAAACAAAGTCTGATTCATTTACACCATTTAATTGAAATAATTAATTTCAGTTAACATTTAACAATTTAGCAACCAAACAAACCCTTACAGTACATTTGAACTGACAATCTCAAAACCATCCCCATCATCCTCCCTCTCTTTTCAGATGGGATGGGGGCCAAATCAAAGGTTAAGGGAGAGAAGGGACAAAAGTAAAAAAAATTTATAAAAACCTATTTTTAACAGATGTTTTAGACAGAAATATAATTTTGCCGTGGTTACTCACTCATAAGTGCGGTCTATCTATATTGAGTGTTATTTTGAACAAATGTAGAACAGCTTCAAAATAATTTCACTTTAAACATAAATTGCACATTGTTACTTTTGACCCCGTGAGTAAGGACAAAAGTAACACATGGGTGGGTCAAAAGTAATGCAACAATATTTGCTATAAATTTACTGGCTTAATCTTGCTTATTTGATTTATATCCTTTGACCTTGTTAATGTTACCTGCAAACTAATTTTGTTCTTTATTCTTGCAAAAAATATCAAAATATGTTTCAAAAGTATCCCATCACTGCAAAATATCACAATTTTTGAATATTTTTTTTATAATTATTGGCAATATGCAATCATCTTATAAAATATATAAAGCACTAAAAACTCTAACGTGGAAGTGAAAAATTTGTCTATTAGCAGTGGGACATTAATAACATTGTTACTTTCATCCCCACAGGAACTCTAGCCATTTAAACCTGATTAAAACTGAAAAACTCAAAAAAGGTTGCAAACTTTTCAATCATTAGTGCACTTTCAGAAATAAAGGTACAGGACCTGTCACTGGGGTGGTACCTTTTCAAAAGGTACACATTTGTACTTAAAGGGTCCATATTGGTACCTCAAAAGTATATATTAGTACCTACAAATTTTAAGAGGAACACTTTTGTACTTTAAAGGTACTATGTACCCTTGAGGTATTAATATGGACCTTTTAGGTGCAAATTTGTACCTTTTGAAAAGGTACCACCCCAGTGACAACTCGCGTACCTTTATTTCTGAGAGTGTGTAATGCATGAAAAGAGAAACACAACTTGTGATAAGAAAAAAAGAACCGCTACAATAATTTACTTTCAGCACTTAAAAACTGAAATTCTGTCCTGAACACGGTCCTGAAATCAATTGATATTAGGCAGCACCATTAGGGGTTGCATGCTGAATTTGCTGTTATAGCCTGGAAAGCAAATGTTGTCATCCCACTTTACTTTTGTCCCCGCTATCCCCTACCATGGGCCAACTTTGGCCCACTGTCCCTAGTTTGGGCATCTCTGGTTTAGAAAGAGAGAGAGAGAACAAAACGAAACAGCAGAGGGAGCAAACACACCTTTGGATTCAAAACAGAAAAACGTGAACACCATTTTTAGATACTGCATTATATAATTAATCCTAAAACTAGAATCTCTCAGTAGTAATAAATCGATGAAAGACTACACTGAAAAAAATGATGTCTGCAAAGTTGTTGCAAACTATTTATATGTGTTGAATTTAAACAAACAAATTAAATTTAGTAATGTTCAACTTAATTTGTTTGTTTAAATGCAAATAAATAGATTTCAACCGCTTAACTTAAAAACATTAGTAAATCAAGGAATCATCTTTCAATATTTTTTTTCAGTGTACAACTCACAAGTTATCAAAGTGTGTTTTCAGGCTTAAAAAGTATTTATTATTTGTAGTCAAACTCTCTCTCGCTTCATTTTAAATTAAACCACAAGGGGGAGTGCCTCAATCATGAGAAAAAATACAAGACAAAGTCATGAGTTTTCATTAGATGTTTTGTGATTCGTGAAAGATATTTTAATCACTGTAAAAGCTGATCCATGTAACTCTCTGATCTTTAATTAGCTGAAACAGAACAGACCCAGTGTAGCCTGCTGTTTTGTGTGTCTTTTACGCTTTAAATTACACACTGCATGTTGTTGTTGTAGTGTTTCTGGTTAAATGAAATGGCTCCAAACGTAACAGACAATGGGGGGTGGGAAAATAAGAAGTTTGTGCTTAATCCCGCACAATTTTTCGACCATGTTAAATTGTATTTTTTTTTTGAAGAATTTTTATGTATGACATTTCTGTTTGAAAATAAATAAATCAAATCGAATAAAAACAATGGCACTACCTACATAAATAAATGAATACAAAACATGCATACAGTTTTCAGAATTATTAGCACCCCCCCCCCCCCATATATATTATTCCCCCAATTTCTGTTTAACGGAAGGATGTTTTTTCAACACATTTCTAAACATAATAGTTTAATAACTAACAACTGATTTATCTTTACTACGATGACAGTATATTGAAGTGTAATTTAAAGGCTTAATTAGGTTAATTAGCAAAATTAGGGTAATTAGGCAAATCATTGTACATATTACAGTGGTTTGTTCTGTAGACAATCAAAAAATATATTGCTTAAAGGGGCTAATAATATAAACCTTAAATTTTTTTTTATTAATTTTAATCTGTTTTCATTCTAGCCAAAATAAAGCAAATAAGACTTTCTTCAGAAGAAAAAAATATTATCGCAAATACTGTGAAAATGTTTTTGATCTGTTAAACATCATCAGGTAAGTACTAGAATTTTTCACAAGAGGGCTAACAATATTGATTTTAACTATATATAAAAACAACAAGGTAAAAAAAACAGGTAAATGAACTGCAAAGGCATTTTTAACCCTGTTCTTATCACCAGATCAGCATTTCTCAATCCTGCTCCCTCCCTGCACTGTACATTTGATGTGTCTCAATAATCCGACACACCCAGCTGCAGGTCATGGAGCAGCACAAGACTAATGAGCAAATAATGCACTGAATCAAGACAGATAAGAGGACATCAAAAAAAAAAAACATGATTGAGAAATACTGGTGGAGACCAAGCAGCAGCACCCAATGGTATAATAATAAGGCAGCGGAAGCCGTATCAAATCAGACACTCCCTTGAAAACGCCTGTCTCTTTGTGTTTGAACAAGAGCTCTTGTGAAATCATGCAAAGGCAGCGAAAGAGCGAATATATGTCTGGATTTTGATAAACAGATTTGATTAAATTAAACAACTGTGCTGGAATGAGGCAGTTTTGACAAGAGGGGAAAAGTGTCTGAGTACAAGAGTGCATGTAAAATGTACAAGTGTTATCAAAAAAAAAAAAAAAGTTCAGATTTTTACTGGAACGATTTTTCTGTGAAAAAATGCTTAGAGATCTTGTCTTGTTTCTAGTGCAAATATCTAAACATTCTTAAATCAAGAAGCATTTTCTAGACAAGTAAAAAGTATTGTTTGTTTTCAGAAATAATACATCATAATTAAGTAATTTTGATCATAAAACAAGCAAAATCATTTATTCATTAATTTTCCTTCGGCTTAGTCTCTTTATTCATCTGGAGTCGCCACAGCGAAGTGAACCGCCAACTTATCCAGCATATGTTTTACACAGCGGATGCCCTTCCAGCTGCAACCCAGTACTGGGAAACATCCATACACTCTCATTCACACACATACACTACGGCCAACTTTGTTTATTCAATTCACCTATAGCACAAGTCTTTGGACTTGTGGGGGAAACTGGAGCACCCGGAGGAAACCAATGCCAACATGAGGAGAACATGCAAACTCCACACAGAAATGCCAATTGGCTTAGCCAGGACTCGGACCAGCAACCTTCTTGCTGTAAGGCGACAGTGCTAACCACTGAGTCACCGTGTCACCCACACTCACAAACAAAATATGTTTATTTTACTTACCCTACTGGCAGATTTAGCTTGTTTTAAAAGTAGAACTCACTTAATTTTGACGTATTATTATTTGAAAATAATACTTTTAACTTGTCTAGAAAATGTTTCTTGATTTAGGAACAGTATTAAGGGAAAATTACTTTTGAAAGTATTGCATTGCAACATTGCAAGACTCATTCTGAAAATGTACCCCTATATACATTCCTGGAGATCGCAAATTATTTAGCCAGAGGTACATATGGTTGCATTTCATCTTTAAAACAAACGCTATGGGGCGGTATGACGCCATTCTTTTTCATGCTTACCAGCTGACTGCTTACCTCAGTGTGGATGACTTTCCCGCTGTTCCCAGTTTGTTCAGTAGCTCGCCATGCATGTTGGTGGACTTGAGACACAGAAAGGAGTTGAGCACGATGACGGGGTTTGAATGGTTCCAGAAAGCAGGTAAGACAAAAACAGAAGCCAAAAAATAAAATAAACAAGTAAATAAGAAGGTGAGAATGTGGTAAAATACAAAATTGTGGTAAAAATCAGAAAAGGGCTTTTCTGTTTCTGGATTGCTTTTTAAAACACTATTGGTTGGGTTTGGGGAAGGAGGAGGGTGGGTCAGTCGATCAGTCAGTCAGTCAGTCAGTCAGTCAGTCAGTCAACAGCAGCCTCTGGTGGATTTCTGTGAGAAGAGCAGGCGTGAATGGCACTGGCGAGAGAAATTTGAGATCTCAAAAAGCGTACACGGCGGCCTCTAGTGGACTTGTCAAAACAAACACTGCCTCCTGGAACGTATTTGGCGCTCTGCAGAAATGTATATAGGAGTACATAATCAGAATGAGCCTGTGTTCCAATGTTGAGTTACTCCCCAAAAAAGTAACTAGTTGGATTACTTAGTTAGTTAAAGACTACTTTTGAGTTACTTTGGCGTTACTTTTTCCGACCTGGTTGAGGCTTGATCTCTTTCAGAACTTGCAGGTTTGTTTTCTTTTTATTTTTAAATAGAGGAGTTACCAACACACTGTATAACCTTCATTTACCTTAAAAAAAAAAAGTAAAATCACTGTCTATTCAGATAATCCTCTTTTTCTTTTCTTCAATGCGCTCAAAAAAAAGAATATTTCCATCATTGCATTCGAGATTCAACGTTACTACATTAATTTCAATTCAGCGATTTTTTATAAGGCGAAATACCTAAATTAAAAAAGTAACTCACATTAAATGAAAAAAAAGTAACTCAAATAATATTTTGGAATAAGGTCTTTCAAACTATCCCAGATTTTTGTAAAACGTTTATTCCTAAATACCCCAATATTTGTTTATTGAATGATGATTATCATCTTAACTTAAACATTTTCCAACACAGAATATTTCATACTGCACTAATTGCAGCCAAGAGGGATTTCTATTTAAAATTTGGCATGAGCCCACATTCCCAGAAGAAAAAAAAATGTGGCTTATAGAACAAAAAAAATATTGTGCCTTTAGAACGTTCCACAGCAAAAATTAACAGAGCTAAATCCCAAACAATCAAAGTATGGTTTAATTTATTGAGAAAATTTCTTATGTGATAACTAGATAAACTAAAGTGCTGAAAGATAAATAGTAATATATGAGAGGTGTATAAAGATCACTTCTCACCCCAGAGTTTCTTCTTTTACTATTTATTGTTATTTATTTATTTCATTTCTTATGTATTTCATGTAATGCAAACTCTGGCTTGTATATAGTTGTTGCTAGCTATGTATGCTGGCTTTGTAATAAATAATAATAAAAAAGTAACTCGAATGTTATTACTTCATCTTTAAAAGTAATGCGTTACTTTACTTATTACTTAGAAAAGTAATATTATTACGTAACTCGTGTTACTTGTAATGCCTTAACCTCAACACTGTTTAGGAATGTTTACATATTTGGACTAAAAACTAGATGAAAACTCGTAAGTAAGAAAAGCCTTTTGCAGTAGATCAAAAGCAGAAAAGCCATGTCAAAGCCCTGAATGCTATAAAAAAAATACCTCCGTTTTTTTGTTGCATGATAAAGAGCATGATTACTTTGGCATTACATTGAAGCTAAAGTACTTTTCTAAAGTCACTCAGGCTGCCAAACGCAGACAAAAGTGTAAGGAGTTTTTCGCTAGCAGTTTTTTCTCTTGCCCCAGTCACCTTTGGCTTGTTTGCCTTGGTGTTAAACACTATTTTCAGTAAAGCTGCTTTTAAACATCATGGATTGTGTAAAGCGTTACACAAATAACATGGCCTGAGATGACTTAGTGAATGAA
>CAIGQZ010000253.1:6180427-6192344 GCA_903798205.1 Danio tinwini
ATAATTTAAAGATTTATTGTACATATAAGACTCAATTTTATTGTTTATATTTTAAGTTTAGTACAAATTTTACTATATATACATACATATATTAAACTGTCTGACAACAAAACTGTCTGACATAAAGATATGTGCACCTTGGCCCTTTAACATACATAGTAAAACTTACTATATATCTATAAAATTGAGTCTTATATGTACAATAAATCTTTAAATTATAGAAAAACAACTGGCAGCTCATTACTGGGTTTTACACTGCAATTTACACGACCAGCTCAGACAAATATACCATTAGAAGCTACAAAAAATGCCAATAAAAGCTAATTCCCCTAATCTCTACAATGATCGCATTGCTCATTACATTCTAAACTGCTGCTTTAGCTTTGAAGAAAAGATTATTTAGCTTGTTTAAGAAAAAAAGCCCTTAATTTTAATGTTATATAAGAAAACAAAACAATATTCTTTAATTTCTCTAGGAAATTCTTCATGATTTAAGAACCTTTAGATATTTGGACTAGAAAGAAGACAAAAACTAAGAAAAGCATTTTTGCAGTCAATTTCTGTTATAATCTTTAGCTATACAACTATTTATAGATTAGAGACGTTTTGGTGGACTTGAGACACAGAAAGATTAGAGAAGTTTTTTATTTTAACAAAGTAACAGTAAATATTCTTAATTTTGGATTATGTTCTGGTAAGTATCTCTCAAAGTCTAAACAGTGTTGGGTAAAGTTACTTTTAAAAGTAATATATTACAATCGTAAGCCTATCTTCCTCTTTAAAAAAAGCAAAAATAACATTTTACTTTTTTTAAAAAAAAACTTACAGGGGAGGTGTGGTGGCACAGTGGGTACTGCTGTTGCCTCACAGCAAGAAAGTCACTGGTTTGAGCCTTGGCTGGGTCAGTTGTCATTTCTGTGTGGAGTTTGCATGTCCAAAAACATGCGCTATAGTTGAATTGGGTAAGCTATTTACACAATGTTCATCACATGCTGAAATGTTTTAGGTAGACTTTCATGTAAAGGAATTTTTAATTCTGTCATAATTTTCTCATCTTCCACTTTTTCAAAACCTTTCTTCTGTTAAAGACATGGGGCCCTATCATACACCCAGCGCAATAAGGCGCAAGACATGTATGGCGCAATTTGCTGCTATTTTCAGACCAGCGCAACTGTAATTTTCACGTTTTGCGCCATGTTGTTTAAATAGCAAATCTATTTGCGCCACTTTGTGGACTCATGGGTGTGCTGGTCTGAAAATAAGGTGTGTTGAGTGCATTGTTGGCGCGTTGCTATTTTAAGAAACTGAAATAGACTGTGCTATTGACCAACTAAATGCTGGTCTAAAGTCCAGCGCAGAATGTGTTAAGGCTGATTTATACCTCACTGCCAACTAGCGTTTCGAAAGTATTATTGCAGAGCAAAAGAACGCAACACGCAAGCCATGCACCATGGGTCACGTTGATCACTTGACGCAGAAGTATAAACCAGGCTTTAGTTATGCATCTATGCAGTCCAAATACACAGGATGTATAGCAATGAGATGTATGCATCACCATATGGGGCAGAAGAATATGATGTGTGTTTAGATATAACTCTTTATAACTCTTTATAACTATAACTTTTTTTACCACACTTCGTTATTATTGTTAATTTATTAATTTGCTGGAAACTAAAACTGAATTTAGAAATAGTTTTGAAACAAATCTTTGTGCTTAACAAACTAAATTAAATATGTAGGCTAATGGATGTCTTCAGTGGAGTGCGTACAACACCGTTTCCTTCACGAAAGTAAAGGAGTAGAAGTAAAGAGAAAGTAAAGAGGCCAAATGAAAGAGTCTGATTCTTTATCATAGTGCTGCAGATGGTTTGTTTAACTGTTTTTTCGCTAATAAAGTGTTTAGTTTGTCCACTTACAAAGTGCATGGAAGTAATGAATGTGCCATGGTGTGACACAACTGACTCTTAAAAGGAATGTGAGATGAGACTTGATTGATTTAAAGCATGTTATGCTCAAAACACACCCAGAACTCATTAAGAGAATAAGCACCATAAGCACCATGGTTAGACCATGCGCCAGGGCGCAGAGCATAACTTTCCTTACTTAACATAGCAAAAGTGACTTCAATCATGCCCTTAATGCTTTTGTGCCATGGGCCTAGATCGTTAAAATAGAGCCCATACAGTTTTTTTTTATTATTTCTACAATGGAAGTTTCGTATTGAATTTAAAATATTGCTTCTTACCTATAAAGCCTTAAATAGTCTAGCTCCTGTTTATCTAACCAACCTCTTGTCTCGCTACAATCCAACCCGCTCTTTAAGATCTCAAAACTCAGGGCTTCTTGTAGTACCTAGAATAGCTAAATCGAGTAAAGGAGGTCGAGCCTTCTCATTTATGGCCCCTAAACTCTGGAAAAGCCTTCCTGATAATGTCCGAGGCTCAGACACACTCTCACTCTTCAAAACTAGATTAAAGACCTATCTTTTTAGCAAAGCATACACTTAGTGCATTACATAGCGGTATGACGCATGATTGTGCCCCACACACGATTTTGCTTCTTGTTTATATACACTATGAACAGCAGCTACGCTAATTATTCTCCTTATTCTGTATTTCCACCTGGGGGTACTCATCTCGAGACCCTCAGACTATGCAGTGCCACTGATGCGATCCAAGACCAGCGACGAGTCGATCCCAAGGTTTCTGGAGCAGGCCGTATTCTGAGCTGCTGCTGTGGTGGTCATGATGGAGAGCATGAGACTGATTCCTGTGATGCTCCAAGGACAGACGTGTCTTCGCTGAGGTCCATCCTGCGCCTAGACTGCAGCTCTGCACAAGACGTTTGGCCATAGGAGAAATGGTCGTTCCCAACTGAGCCTGGTTTCTCTCGAGGTTTTTTAAATTCTTCACTTTCGCCAATTGGTGAAGTTTTTTTTCCTCGCCGCTGTCGCCACTGGCTTGCATGGTTCGGGATCTGTAGAGCTGCGCATCGATGGAATTGCTCCTCAGTGTTTGGACTCTCAGTAGTGATTATTAAACCACACTGAACTGAGCTAAACTGAACTGAACTTAAACACTAAAAACTGAACTGACACTGTTTCAATTCACTATAAACTTCCATGTGAAGCTGCTTTGACACAATCTACATTGTATAAGCACTATACAAATAAAGATGAATTAAATTGAATTGAATGTCAATGGCTGAAAAAATCTTCAGAATATCTTGTTTTGTGTTCAAAAGAACTCAAAGATGACAAAATGATGGGGACATTTTCATTTTTATGTGAACTATCCCTTTAATTTGGAAAAAAAAAGGTACTACATATTTCAAGACGTTCAGAGAACAACATTTGCATGTTTAACAAATGGATTATTCGAATATATAAATAACATGTTCATCATATAATGTAAAAATATTCTTAAAATGTCCTTGTGAATGTTGTTTTGTTAAATGGAAAACATTGCGATGAGAGAATGTGACCTTAGGAAAAAAAAAACCTGCAATGTTTCATGGTGGGCAAACATGACTCACAACAGTTTTCTTTGTCTCCATGACAAGATTTTGATTATAGGGTTGAAGATGAGACATTTACATTATTTTTTTTGAAGAGACAAACGTTTGGTCTGAATTATAAATATAATGTTTCTTCAAACACCGGCTCCGAGAAAGGCAACTGAATGGCCAGAATGTAACAAGTAAAACTGGTCCGAGCACATTTAACTGTGTTTGCTTGTGAGTTTCAATGAGAGTGAGCTTATTTACACAGCATCTGCTATTATGAAAGCCTACTCAAACTGTCACTACATTCACATTGTAAGCCCTGGTGATGGCGTGTATTCCGGCTGATGCCGACAGATTAAATGAACTGTAATTTAGCATAAATTTAAAGTATAAAAACTTGTCACCGCCTTAAGTGTGCTGATTATCTTTTGAGATCCACTCTTCAAAGCGATGCAGACTTTGTGATAATATCTAAATCGGTTGAGCTTAGTTGTGTTAAATGTCATGCTACAGATATGGGATGAAAAGGTCACAACAAGAGACTCTGCATCATTAACAAATCAATAGCAAGTAATTAGGACAGATAAGAGGGATCGCTCGGTTATTCAGACTCATCAGACAAAACCTGATCATTTCAGAAATCAAAATGGATTTTTAGTATGGTCTGTAGCAGGTATGATTAAGCATAATTAATCCATGTGCAGCTTTTTTTTTTTTATTTATGAGCCGTCGTAAACCTTAAATGAAATAACCAGTTTACAGGCACAAGGGCGGGGTCAATCTGTCAATCACATGAGATTCAACCAATAACAAACAACAAACATCCAACGACGGACAGATTCAAGACATTTTCTCCTTTTTATGAAGCTCTTCTATCAGATATGTGTCATAATAAGAAGTAAAAGACTTTGTCTAGGATTTTATTCTTGCAAAGGGTTAGTTTAAAGGGTTAGTTCACCCAAAAATGAACATTCTGTTATTAATTACTTTGTTTCAACACAAATTTGTATATTTTTCTGATAAATTCTGTTATTAAGTACTTTGTTATCACATAAAATAAGATTTTAGATGAAATCCAAGAGCTCTCTGAGGCAGCAATGGGCTCTAGACATTCAAAGTCAAGAAAAATGTCTCCAAAAATATTTCATGTGATTTCAATGATTCAACTGTAATCATACAAAGCTTCAAGAACACTTTTGTACACCAAAAAAGAAATGTTACCCTTCTCATGATGCTCTTTCTATCTGATATGGGTCATAATAGGGAATAAAAGACTTTGTGTAGCATTTTACTCTTCCAAAGGGTTAGTTTAAAAGGTTAGTTTAGCCAAAAAAGGAAAATTCTGTTATTAATTACTTTGCTTCAACACAAATTATGATATTTTTCTGATAAATTCTGGTATTAAATACTTAGTTTCAACACAAATTATGATTTTTAAATGAAATGCAAGAGCTCTCTGTGGCAGTAATGGGCTCTAGACATTCAAAGTCAAGAAAAAAGTAACCAAAAATGTCAAAATATTCCATGACTTCAGTGACTCAACTGTAATCATACGAAGCTCCAAGAACACTTTTGTACACCAAAAAAAGACATTTTCCCCTTTTAATGAAACTCTTTCTATTTGATATGCGTCATAATAGTGAATAAAAGTCTTTGTGTAGCATTTTATTCTCGCAAAGGGTTACTTTAAAGGGTTAGTTCACCTAAAATTTAAAATTTTATTATTAATTACTTTGCTTCAACACAAATTATATTTTTCTGATAAATTGTGGCATTAAATACTTCGCTTCAACACAAATATAGTTTTTTAGATGTAATCCTAGAGCTCTCTGAGCCTCCATAACAGCTATGGCCAATAGTTATTCGAAGTCCAGACAAGGAACCAAAATCGTCAGAACAATCCATGTGACTTCAGTGATTCAACTGTAATCATACGAGGCTCAAAGAACACTTTTGCACACCAAAAAAACTAATTTGTTCACATGTAACACTGAGAGTATTTCCAATGTAACATGGTTGGCACTTTAATAGCATGGTTACACGTTTTAGCATACTGCACATGAATTAGCATATTGCTAACATTAAGATCAAAAACTGTAAAGTGTTGTTAGACATGCTGTTGCACGCGTTTCTGGATGGATGATCCAGCAGCATTTGTTTTACTAATGAGAAGCTTGTTATATGCAGGATTATATGAGAAGAAATATTATCTGATTATCTGAGACTCGTTTGCTGTAAAAAAAAAAAAAAAAAAGTAATCTTGTGCAAAATATGTCTGAAATCCCAAACAGCCAACACCCAAGGGCCAATGTGCTTGAAGTATTTGAAGACAATTGGGGAATGCAAAAGAAATTTCCAGAAATTAGTCTTACGGGGCATTTATGCAACAGTTTTCTAGTTAAAAATGCACTCTTAAGACCAGAAGATGGGTTTTGAAGTGCGGGTTTTTGAGAAAGATACCATCATTATCTCTGCCTTAATTACAAAAGTGAGATTTTGTGAATACAGTGGCATCATGTTTATGTGTATTATGTGTTCAGTCTAAAGGTCTTTGCACACTGAAGTCAGAAATTTTCGCATGTGTTTTTTTCATATTCATATCTGAAAAATTCGGCAGGTACACAAACCTTGCACACTAACTCCAATGCGTATTAAATAATACATTCTGCAAAAAAACCCCAAAACATTTGGAGTCAATTCAAGCAGTGATACTCTGTTCTCCAATGTAGAAAAAGAAAGAGGAATGTGCTACATATTGTGTTCATCCAATACCGCATAGAGAGGAAGGAGAGTTCAGCTCATTATCAAAGAACTGTGCTGGATTATTCCCAAACACAAAGTTTATTTCAGGAAATCAGTGGATTTTTGATACATTACTTGTGATACTTCACATATTATGTATGTAAACAAATCCTGAACAGAGACTGGCATATCAGAGCAACTGACCAAATGGACAGTAAGGTGTCTTTCTATTAATGTCTATTGGAAGTATGTAAAATGTATGGACACACACACTAAGCACACGCACAGACACCCCAAACAGCAGCAGGTGAGAAGTGCGCCAGTCACTGAATCTAGCGAACGGGTTTTCAACTGTCTGCCATGTTCTGGCGGTTAATGTTATATTAAGCGCTGTGTTTGTCATAAAGTTATCTATCTATTTAGTGTTTTGACTTTCGCTTGTAAGGTGGCTCTGAACTGTCAAAACGTCCCTCAAAACTCTTTTTTGGATGAGAAAAAGTGAAAAAAACTAAATAAAATAAATAAAATTATGACAGACAAAAGTTTCAAGGGAAGTGTGTCAGTACGATTAACACAAAGTGAGGTCAAATTTATTTTTGAACATGCAAAAATTACGGATTCAGTGTGCAATAGCTTTAATTATGCGCAAGTACTTGACTAAAAACAACAGCAGTGATATTCAAGAGCAAATTAGTGCGGATAAGCGCCATCTACTGGTCAGACATGCAGAACACAGCATTTGATTAATTTTAACATATCTGTATTGTAACAGTCACCTACAGAAATTAGAAAGACAATCATTTTGACTTGTGCAAATTACAACATAGGCTCATTTTGAAAATGTACCCCTATATGCATTTCTGGAGAACGCGAATTATGTAGCCATAAGTATATATGGCTGCATTCCGTCTTTAAAACAAATGCTATAGGTCAGTATGACGCGGTTCCTTTTCACGCTTACCAGCTGACCGTTTACCTCAGTATGGACGGCTTTCCTGCTGTTACCAGTTTGTCCGCTAGCTCGACATGTACATTAAACTTGAGACATTGACCGTTACAACAGGGTTCGAGTCTGGTGAAGAACAGTTCCAGGTAAATCTGTGCTTTTTAAAACAATATTGGTTGGGTTTAGGTAAGGGGGATGGTGGGGGTAATCGGTCGGCTGGTCAATCAGTAAGTCAGTCAGTTGACAAAGGCCTCAGGCGGATTTATGCGAGAACAGCAGGCGCGAATGGCACTCGTGGGAGAAATTTGAGATCTCAAAAAGCGTACACAGCGGCCTCTAGTGGATTCGCCAAAACAAAAACTGTAAAAAAAATGTATTTTTCTCTCTACAGAAATGTATATAGGGGGTACGTAATCAGAATGAGCCTGGGTTCGAAAATTAAAAAAAAAAAAACATTTTTGCACATAATTGTTGCATAAAATTGATTGGAACTAATGGAAATATAATTGTTGCATTAAAGTAATGAAAACTAATGGGGTAAAATACATTTGGGCCATTAATTTAAACAACAATAGCATTTTATGGTTGGGAAACTTTCAAAAAAACATTTTTTTCTTGGCCTGGCATGCATAATACATAATTATTTCTAAATAATTACATATCTATGTGAATGGGGTAATTTTAACAAAGTTGTCACCTCTACACAAAACTTTTTTTGTGTGTGTTGATGTTTGACTACAGCATTGTCAAGTAGAAGTACTCAGGGTTTGCATGTGAAATCAAGTCATTAAAAAAAAAAGGTTTTATGCCAAAGGTTTTATCTCATTGATTCGTTCATATCACCTTTAATTAAAGCACTAAATCATCAAGTACAATAAGCACTATTGTTTAACTAACAAAGAATTAATTAACTTTTTACAGTGTGTGTGGTCTATTTCAGAGTACACGAGAAGACTACGCGCTTGTCCTTGTGGAAATGCTTTTAAACTCATTCAGGTTTGATCCAGCCAGAACTCGTCACTGGAATCTTCCAGAAGGAAGCCGGCTGAGGTTACAGCATCTCAAATGCAAGCCAGCTGGAGCACAGATTTCATTTGCAAAACTGCGCCAGAAAAGCAAGCATCTGTAACATATTGCAAATCAGTGATAGGGGAATTATTTCCTGATATGCACCAAAGGCAAAAATAATTCCTTATATAAAAAACAGTGCTTCTGTTTGTATTGGAGCTTGTGAGGTGTCATTAGGAATGCGCTGATTTAGAAAAGCATTGCAGACCACAGTTCTGTCTGAACAAGTGTTGGTCTTATATTCAAATCACCACAGCGGAGCACTTACTCAAACATTTAACCTTCTGATGAATGAAGTTGCTTTAGGGTAATACCATTAATTGCTTTGCATATAGTACAATGATTATAAAATTGAGTAGTATTCTGAAATTAGCTAAGTATTTGATTGATTTTGTTTCATAGAGTTGCACAAAGGATTATGAACTGCATCAGATCTATTATTTTTTAATATGCTTGCATGCAACAGAGAGTTAAAAATGTACATTTTTGGTGTCATCGCCTTTGTTTTCACATTCCTAAGGTTGACTGCGCTTTTTCGTCCTTGGCACATCACAAAATTTACTTTGACAAGGGCAAGTTTCTGCAACCCTGAGATTACAGCACCTTATAAGGGAATAAGTCATGACTCATGGGCTTTTCCTTACACCACCAGTGTAGGGAGTGAAAAACAGTAATGGGACTGAGGCCACAAATCATATTTAAATACTTAGACTTTCCAAAGTTTGAGTTATAGCTTTTATTCAGACAACATTAAACGAAATAACTAAAGACAAACACTGTCTTTGCAATAATGCCTTTCTTACATTGTGTTGTCTTGTTTCTAGTCCAAATATCCTAATATTCTTAAATCAAGCTGCATTTTCTGGACAAGCAAAAAATATTGTCTTGTTTTCGGGAATAATATGTCAAAATAAAATGAGTTTTTCTTAAAACAAGCAAATAACCTAGTTTTCACTTCGAAATAGGATTAGTTTGGTTACTATCAGATTATTTTGCTTATTTTGCTGTTATTTCTGAAAACAAGACAATATTTTTTGCTTGTCTAAAAATGCTTCTTGATTTAGACAGTTTTAGACATTTAGACTTGAAACAAGATTAAAAAAAACTCAATGTAAGAAAAGCATTTTTTGCAGCTCTGAAACTTTGAAAAGCTGGAAGTTTGAAGGTTTTACACCGAAAGTCAGAAAATGTTACTAGACTGTAAAAAACAAATCAAGGTTGACTAAACTTAAAATTTGAAGGCAACAAACTTCAGGACATTTTTGAGTTGACTTTTTCCAACCCAATCACTTCACTTGACTCGATTTAATTTGAGTAAACTCAGAAATGTCCTGAGGTTTGTTGACTTAAAATTTTAAGTTAAGTCAACTTTTTTACAGTGTAATATCTATTAGCTTATGGCTACAGAAGCATAACAATAATAATTCCTTACATTTATATAGCACTTTTGAACACTCAAAACACTTAACACATTGGAAAGAATCTCCTTATCCACCACCAGTGTGCAGTGTCCACCTGGATAATGTGACGGCAGCCATTTTGCCGCACACCACACACCAGCTGATTGAGACAGAATGATAAAGCCAATTATGATATGGGGAGGACAGAGGCCAGTGGGCAGATTTGGACAGCTTTTTTGAAGGACATCCTGGGATTTATAATGACCACAGAGAGTCAGGACCTCGATTTAACATCTCATCCGAAAGATGGCGCTCACTGAGCAGTATAGAGTCCCCGTCACTATACTGGGGCATTAGGATCCACACAGACCGCAGGTTGAGCACCCCCTGCTGGCCTCACTAATATCACTTCAGGCAGCAACCTAGCTTTCCCATGTGGTCTCCCATCCAGGTACTGACCGGGCACAGGCCTGCTTAGCTTCAGTGGGCGACCATGTAAGAGTTGCAGAGAGCTAGCTGCCGGATGCATTAGAATGTTGCTAGCATGTTTCAACTATGGCTGGCATTTAGCTAGCACATTTCTAACAATTGTGTAACTGACATGTTGATTTAACATTATTAAACATGTTTCCAGCATGTAACAGTCTGTTAATATGAACATGTTTCTTACATGTACATTGCAAGCATGTTTGCTAACAACATGTTTACCATATCTACGTCTATAAGATAGCATGATGTAACCATGTTTAACATGCTATTAGCATGCTTGCAATCAACACTGCTAGTATGTTAGTAAAACATTTCTAACATGATGAGCGCAATTTAGTAGCATGGTTGTGCATGCTTTAGTATTAGAATTTACGTTTTAGGGTGTCATGGTGGCACAGTGGGTAGCACGATTGCCTCACAGCAAGAAGGTCACTGGTTCGAGCCTCAGTCAGTTGGCATTTCTGTGTGGAGTTTGCATGTTCTCGCCGTGTTTGCGTGGGTTTCCTACAAGTGCTCCGGTTTCCCCCACAATCCAAAGACATGCGGTACAGGTGAATTGAACAAATTAAATTGTCTATAATGCATGTGTGTGAAAAAGTGCGTGAGGGTATTTTCAAGTGTTGGGCTGCGGCTGGAAGGGCATCCGCTGCATAAAATATATGCTGGATAAGTTGGTGGTTCATTCCGCTGTGGCGACCCCTGATTAATAAAGACATGAAGCAGAATAGAAAGTGAATGAATTTACATTTTAGAATTAGCACGTTGCTAACATGCTTCTAACATTAGGTGCACCCCAAATTGCGTATTTGTGTACTATTCTACGCCATTTTGAAGTATAAATAGTGTAAGTAGTGCGTTTACACTGAAAACTTCAAAAACAATAAGTGCACTTTAAATACCCGGATGATGCACTTATTCAACCATTAAAATGAAGTGTGGAATGATGGACACTTCACGCACTCAACGACTGCTGCTTTGCTCACGTAGCGAAAGGGGCGGAGCTTTCGGCCACTGACAATGGATTACTTTATTTATTTTTGATTGTGCAAGCAAAACCTATGAGAGTGATTATAACGCCTCCTGATGGTGAATGCGGCTATATTTGCAGGTATTATTTGGTAGTTTGGTCATTTATTTCACTAATTGGCAAACGTCATCTGGGAAACGGTCCGAATTTCTGCTTAGTAAAAAAAAACATTATTGTTCGATGTGAGACGACACTACATTCATAAACTATGCTGGTAAGTGTGTAAGTGCATAAGTGCATAGTGTGCCATTTGAGATGCAGCTTTAGATTGTCTTGCTACCATTGCTAACATGTTTAACATGACTAATATTTTTGGTTTTGCTATCAATTTTATTAAACAGTTAGCGATATTAGCATGTTTTAAATGTTTATTAACCCACACTGACCTGAGCTAAACTGAATTAATTTTCACTGCTGAAAGTCCAAACACTGAAGAGCAAATCCATTGATCCGCAGCTCTACAAGTCCAAAACCAAGCAGCCAGTGGCGAGGAACAAAATTAATCATTTGACGAAAAAGAAGGAAAAAAAATTTGCATTTAGAATCATTCATTCGTTCATTTTCCTATGGCTTAGTCCATAATTTATCAGGGGTCGCCACAGTGGAATGAATTACCAATTATTTCAGCTTATGTTTTACACAGCAGATGTCCTTCCAGCTGCAACCCAGTGCTAAAAAGACCCGTACACACATTCACACACACACACACACACACACACACACACACACACACACACACAC
>CAIGQZ010000253.1:6192354-6207729 GCA_903798205.1 Danio tinwini
CACACACACACACACACACACACACACACACACACACACACACACACTACATCCAATTTAGTTCATCCAATTCACCCATAGCGCATGTCTTTGGATCGTGGGGAAACCGGAGCACCCAGAGGAAACCCACACCAACACGAGGAGAACATGCAAACTCCACACAGAAATGCCAACTGGCTCAACTGGGACTCGAACCAGCGACCTTCTTGCTGTGAGGCATCAGTGCTATTGAACAAACTTTATATATTTCCTACTTTACTGCTAACAGAAAACTGCAAAACTGCCCATCTACATGCTCACACAATAATCACAAAATTCACAGTTACACAATAAAAAATAAGCTAAGACTTGGAAAGTTTAAGCAACGGTTACTTCCACCTCTTGGAATCAGCAGTGGAAAAGTCACGTCTTCTGTTGCACAAACCCTTCTTATTAACTGGGAGCCCAACAGTACTGCATGGTTTATAGTGAAACTATTAGACACATATGTGAGATTTTGGCCCGTGTTCTTCTGTTTGACTGCACTTGCAAAGCAGTTCCAACAACGAACCTTAAAAGGGCAACAATCTGCTGCAGACAAGCTGACACAAGCTCTAAGAATATTACTTCAGTATATTTTAGGATGTCAGACTAATCTTGGGAGCATTATGTGCAAGTCATGAAGAGAGAATGGTTTTAGTCTCATGCTAACATAGATAGGAAAGTTCATGTACACTGTATAATGTGCACAACTCTGTACACTACCTGACAAAAGTCTTGTCGTCGATCCCAGCTGTAAGCGCAACTAATAGTAACTTGACTTCTAGTTGACCATTTGTAGTGGCAGAAAGTCGATTTTTCCAATCAATCATCTATTGAACTGCAACCCAATCATCACAAATACTGCAAAAGACCTACTGGAACCGCATGGACCCAAGATTTTTTTTACAGAAATCAGTGTTTGGTGAAGGAAAAATCATGGTTTGGGGTTACATTCAGTATGGGGGCGTGCGAGAGATCTGCGGAGTGGATGGCAACATCAACAAACTGTGGTTTCAAGACATTTTGTGCTGCCCATTACATTACAAACCACAGGAGAGGGCAAATTCTTCAGCAGGATAGTGCTCCTTCTAAAACTTCAGCCTCCACATCAAAGTTCCTGAAAGCAAAGAAGGTCAAGGTGCTTCAGGATTGGCCAGCCCAGTCACCAGACATGAACATTATTTAGCATGTCTGGGGTAAGATGAAGGAAGAGGCATTGAAGATGAATCCAAATAATCTTGATGTCTGGGAGTCCTGCAAGAACACTTTCTTTGCCATTCCAGATGACTTTATAATAAGTTATTTGAGTCATCGCAGAGATGTATGGATGCAGTCCTCTAAGCTCATGGGAGTCATACACAATATAAATTCTTTTACCACTGCACCATGACTTTATATTCTATACTGTACATTATTTCTGTTAATTGACAAGACTTTTGTCTAAGCAAAGTCAGACCTTACTCTCCTAATTAAATAATTTTAAATCAAGGCATGATCATATTTTATTTTGGTAAAATAAGTGTAATCTAGAGGCTTTTGCCTTTCATATAAGCCACTTCTGATACCAAATGATCAACTAGAAGTTAAGATATTTGCTGTTCCTAAAACCTGGATAGGCGATAAGACTTTTGTCAGGTAGTATAGGTTCAGGAGCACTGGTTCTTCCCATTCATTTTTGTTGTAGCCAAACAAATCATCTTCAAGAAGAATCACAATTTTACAAATGTTTGATTTAAAGCAGACAGAAAATCAGAAAATGACAGGGAAACATAAACCTGTTCATTTAAAGTTTGTGGTTACATCTATATATGTACAAATATTGAAACATTTAAACAACATAAAGGGACTGACTTGACTGTGTCATTCATATGAGTGCAGGAAGAGTTAAATATCTCTATTGCTAAACCTTGCTTGCAGCAGTTCTCTGATTGGTGGGATTTTTTAGGCTGTGCATAAAATAAATTCTGGACTGACCGTTCAGTTAATTTGGTTAATTTGAAAAAAAAAAAACGTATCTGAAATAGACCAAGATTGCTGAAAAGATGATTTTTCCTACAATAACCTGGTGTTTTACCAACAATATTATTAGACTGTGATCTTTAACAAATAAATTTAGGCATTGGAAACATGACTCATGAAACAAACATGAAACATGTGTGGAAAATCTTAATTTATTTGTGCGATGGAGTAATTCCTGGCGCTTTAGTGACTCCTTTACACGTTATATAAACTCTTGACAAGTTTGCAAATGATAAAAATAGAATCACTTGTGGGCACATACAACAATCAACAATGTTCAGCCTAGCACTGTTTTGGGTGTTGAGAATGGCTAAATATTTCTTAAAAGCCATAATTGTTTTGTTTCTTTAGGTTTGGTCTTAAAATGACAGCTTGTGAAACCGAAATAATGTATACAGTAAGTTCTATAAAACATTTTCTTTTTGACCAAAAATAAATATTAATTCAAGAGAACTGAACAAGAGCAATTAAGAACACACCCTTAACCAGAAAAATTGTGATTCTCAGTTTATCATGTAGCTCTACAAGACAGTAATTGAAAAAAAAATCAGCCTGGGGCTTCATCCATCACATCTGGGAAGCAGAATTGCAGATACCAAACCACTTCAACCCCCATGAAAAGCCTTCGTAAGCATTAATTCAACCACAAGGAATATTTCACAAGAACATTTGACAACAGAGAGTGTGAATGAACCGGGTGAGTGATTGATAGGAGGGCGTAGGTCACTGATAGCACAGTTTTTTTTCTGCTGTCATGCTTGTGTTTACTTGCCAAACCCGGAGGGAGAAGGAATGAAAGAATCTTTCCCCTGGTCTCTGGATGCTACCCAACCCGCACTTCAATTCAGTCGGACACACCCCGCTGTCCTCAAACGCTCACCTGAGCTTCACAGGCCACCTTGGCTGCAGACCTGCATTAAAAAAAGATAAGCACAAAACACAATAACATGGCATCTATTTACCTCCAGCCATCTGCACGCTTTGACCAAACCTAGGGGTTGTGCAGAGACTCACAAAGGATATCGCTTGTACAAACAGAAGCTTTGTTTCAATATAATCCCATTACAGTAAACAAATGATTCACTTATGATTATGACTCACAACTTTATATTGAATAAAAGAGCTACTTTTTGATTGAATGCCAAACATGGACAGGTTCTCACGGGTGTTTTCTCTCCAGATTTTGTTATATATATATATATATATTAGTTAATATTAGTTATTAAAGTTAGTTGAACTACTGTATAGTTGAATAATTAGGTCCTCTGATTTCTGTTTAACTGAGAGATTTTTTGATTAGTTTAAAAGTAATAGTTTTAATAACTCATCTCTAATAATTGATTTATTTTATCTTTGCCATGATGACAGTAAATAATATTTTACTAGATATTTTTTCAAGACACTTCTATACAGCTTAAAGTGACATTTAAAGGCTTAACTAGATAAATTAGGTTAACTAGGCAGGATAGGGTAATTAGGCAAGTTGTTGTATAGCGATGGTTTGTTCTGTATATTGAAAAAAAAATTAGCTTAAAGGGGCTAATAATGTTGACCTTAAAATGGTTCTTAAAAAAAAACTGCTTTTATTCTAGCTGAAATAAAACAAATAAGACTTTCTCCAGAGGAAAAAATATTATCAGACATACTGTGAAATTTTCCTTGTTCTGTTTTATATATAGTTTCCAGTAAGCCGGACTCATTTCTGCTCAGAGTTGAATTTACCGCAATTGTACTCATTGACTATTGTGTAGACGACCTGTTATTAGCAATAGCACTATTGCATTCATCATAGCTATAGCTCTCAATTATGTTTTGTAATGCAATTACAGCCAATTCAGATACAATAAAACTATATGAGATACCGGTTTTGTATGTTTCAATTACTGGTATCCACTAAAACAACTCAGGTAAACTAGAGTAAACTTTAAAATAAAGTAAACCTTTAAGTAAGTAAACTACACAGCAAAAAAATCTAACTAAAATAAATTTTGTTACTTGAATGTAATATATATATATTTATATATATATTTTTGTCAGGGTGTAGGTAGGGAAAGAATAAGGGTTGAAAATGAGTATTTATTTTATTTAATAATAAAATAAGACGAGTGACATGGTGGCTCAGTGGTTGGCATATTCTCCTCATGTTGGCGTGGGTTTTCTCCGAATGCTCCGGTTTCCATCACAGTCCAAACACATGTGCTATAGGTGAATTGAACAAACTAAATTGGTCAAAGTGTTTGAATGAGTGTGAATGGATGTTTCCCAGTACTGGGTTGCAGCTGGAAGAGCATCCGCTGTGTAAAACATATGCTGAATGAGTTGGCGGTTCATTCCACTGTGGTGATAAATAAAGGGACTAAGCCAAAGGAAAATTAATGAATGAATAAAATAAGACAAAAAAAACAATATAAAAAATAAAAAAAATCTTTATAAGAACAAAGACAATATAATACATGCAAATGTTTGAGACTTTTATTAATACTTGTTGATCTAGGCAGACCTTTTTTGTGATTGTTAGACAAAGCTTTTCTTTATCTCCTGACCTACATGTTGCGCTTTGCTGAAATACTGCCGGTATTATGCTAAACATAATAAACTCCTAGTTTGGTCTGGATATAATAAAGCATTGAAGAGATATACTGTCACCTCATGTCTAATTTGGCAAGGTCTTCCTCGAAATCATCCATGCAGAGTTCAAGAACAGCTGTGTCTATCAAAAAAAGTAAAAAAAAATCTTTTTTCAGGACGGATGTCTGTGACAATTTCAATGAAAATATAATGAGTTAAATAAAGTAGTTTTACATATCAAAAATCACCCCAAATTTTGATAGTTGTTGGCAATGAAGACGTATCTAACATATGATTTAAATATTGGGATATGTGTCAAAAGTTGCACAATACACGATGTTAAACTCAACCGCTCCACACAGTAACCAATTTCTTTCAGATTTCTCACAGGCCTCCGTTAACCTCGTCTAATAGGCGATCAAATTTTATTGGCTGATGACAGCCATGTGTTTTGAGAAATGTCAATGCCCTCATAAATATAGGTGGCAGTTTGGACAAAGACACAGCATGTCAACTTTTCAAGTCAATTGGACAAACGGTTGCAGAGTCACAGCTGTTTACTACAGCTAAAGCAGTTACAGCTATGACCGTGTGTTTTTTTCCTGTGATAATGCCACAATCTGGTGGTCAAACTCCACAATTTATTTAGTGTGACCACCGACTTGCCTTATACATACATATTCTGAGTTTGATGAAGAAATCTCATTCCACTCAAGTAGGAACGGGTCCTTTTTTTGAGATTTCAGCTTTTGCTTTCTACTGTCATCATTAATTGTATGCATTCCTCTTTAGGCTGGATTTATATTTTTGCTTGAATCAATACCTGCGCATACACAGCTGTGAGTTGTAGAGGCTTTTATATTCGATGCTCTTAACGTTGTACTGTAATTTTGTAACAACAAGAGGTGACTGTCATGATGGAACAGTGGTGAAGAGGTCAGTGAGTAGAGCTCCTATATGAATGAATATAATTTTATATAAAAGATATTGGGGGGCGGCGGGGTGGCGCAGTGGGTAGCGCTGTCACCTCACAGCAAGAAGGTCACTGGTTTGAGCCTCGGCTGGGTCAGTGGGCGTTTTTGTGTGGAATTTGCATGCTGTGTTCATGTGAGTTTTCTCCGGGTGCTCCAGTTTCCCCCACAAGTCCAAAGACATGCGCTATAGGTGAATTGAACAAGCTAAATTGTTCATAGTGTATGTGTGTGAATGAGAGTGTATGGGTGTTTCCCAGTGATAGGTTGCAGCTGAAAGGGCATCCGCTGCTTAAAACATAAGTTGGATAAGTTGGTGGTTCATTCCACTGTGGCAACCCCTGATTAATAAAGGGACTAAGCCGAAAAATGAATGAATAAAAGGAATGGGTTGTGGATAAATCTGGAGGACACTCGTGAAAATGTTTGTCTGGCCTTGTTGCACACCTCCGTTGGTCGATTATGTAAGAGCAGCAGTTTTTACCTCTCAGTGGGTGCAAATGTCTCCTGAATAGGTTAAACGTGAAATAGTGAATTCTTTATCTTTGTGTTTTTAATTTCATTTTATTTTCTATATTACTTCACCTCATTGAAAAGAAACAGTGTGAGGTAAAAGGTGTTAAATCCTAGATATTTATTTATTTATTATTATTCTGTTGCTGAGGAGCAAATGTTTAATGAAAAGTATGGTATTAATGTTTGTCTCGCAGTTTCATGCTTTCAATAAACTTGTCATGGACATTTTCCATACTTTAAACTTCATTTGGATCATTTCTTGGTACTTTTAATGCTGAATATATTTCAGCAGAAACATTGCCAAGGATTCCAACAGCTGATGAGGTCACACTTTATTTTGATGGTCCCTTTGTTGAATGCAAGTTACATTGCATCTACATGCCAACTAATTCTTATTAGATTATAAGTAGACTGTTAGGTTGGGTTTATGGTTAGTGTAAGCTGACATGTACTTGCAAAGTTTCTTATGGTCAGTTGCAGTTTTTGTCAGTGGCTTTGGTGCATTTCTCACAACGCTATTTACATTTGCACAACAGTTAACGCATTTCTCAAAACAATTAGTACAAACTGCAAAACCTAGTGGATAACCAGCAAAAGCGTGTCAAAATGGAAAGCTCATTCCTCAAAAGCAAGTATTCATGTCAATGAAAGTGTCAGTGTCATCAAGAAGAAAAGTCCTGACGCCATTGTTTATGAACAAGATAGTCAAATGGCTTTGGCATGTTTTTATTATGACACTTTACTCTGTTAATTTTCTCAATGCAAAAAAGTCAGATTTTGGTGACACGTCCTGAAAATGCTCAAGACAGCACTATATACTATTTGCACAGCCATTTGAAAACTACAGTAAAGTTAGACATCACTGCATTTAGTGGAGCATCTGAGTACAAGACACCGAATATGTATGTTTCACATTTCTACTGCATTTGCTCTTTACAATTCTAATTTATTCACAGCATTGAGCAAAATAATAAATACAGCCTTATTCACAACAAACATAAACTCCCTTTGGGTAGAGCTGTGCACAACTGTAAACAATATTGCAGCACATATTGGAGCTGAACCTACAACTTACGCAGGTCTGTAAATCATTCATGAAAATGTTCAATTTAGAAAACATTTTCAGAAAAAAAAAGATTTAACTTCTTTAAATAAAATGAGCTTGACAGATTTTGACATTTAGTTCAACATTTTTGTATGTAATGACTCAAGTAATGAAATAAGGACTATTAGTTTTATATGGAATGACTATTCAACATCCACAAGTTTAGTTATTATGTTATAAACAGTGGAGAGTTGTATGAAATGAGAAAGGAATGAGAAACTGCTACTATGATGGGCACAATTGACTAATTGTTTTGAGAAATGCATTAAATATTGTGCAAATGTAAATAGTGTTGTGAGAAATGCACCAAAGCGACTGAGAAAAACTGTAAATGTCTGATGAAGGAGCAGAATCAGCACTGCAAAAAATGCTTTTCTTACTTAGATTTTTTGTCTTGTTTTTAGTCCAAATATCTAAAAATTCTTAAATCAGGAAGCATTTTCTAAACAAGCAAAACATATTGTCTTGTTTTCAGAAATAATATGGTAAAATTAAGTGAGTTTTTACTTAAAACAAGCAAAATAATCTTGTATTTCCTTTTGACATAAGACTATTTCGCTTACCCCATTGGTAGATTATTTAGCATGTTTTAAGGAAAAACTCACTTAATTTTAGCATGTTATTTTTGAAAACAAGACAATTTGTTTTGCTTGTCTAGAAAATGCTTCCTGATATAAGAATTTTTAGATATTCGGACTAAAAACAAGACAAAAAATCTAAGTAAGAAAAGCCTTTTTTGCAGTGAGCAGATATTAAGCAGACGGTCTGCTAATACTCAAATGGACCATCAAAATAAAGTGTTACCGTTGATGACTACAGCAAACAGGAGTTGGCGGTAAGCTAATTTTCTAACATCCTGTTTAACACTGTAAGGTATTAAACAAGGTAACCTGGTTCTGAATGATATTTTAACACTGTTTACATCTGCAGAAGGACTCAACCTTGCTCATTATTAGTCTGCTCGTTCACAGTATCCAGCTGTATGTCAAACATCAATACTCTCCTGAGCAGGAACCCGGCAGTGGATGTGTTAAACTACAGATTTGGGCCTTTGTGCTGTAGTAATGTGAGCCTCAATGGGTGGAGTGGGGTGGGGACTGGGTGGTCCAATAAAACTACAGCAAACTGAAGCCTCTGTTAAAAATGTCCCCGTACTCTCAATGCTTTAAGACTTACGTAAGGGGTTACAGAGTTTAAAATTAAAGACTAAAAAACAAGCCATTCAGTGTTTTCTTCTTAAAATCGGACGTCATGGAGAAAAACAGACCATAAAAAATACAAAGCTTTCTAAAAACTTGCTGTAAGCTTTACGTGAGCAAGGCTTATTTAAGATTACTGTTATTGGAACAGTGCAACACACCCAAAACACCTTTTAGGTTAATGATATGGTGTTTTCTTGCATGCACGAGCGTTAATGAACCTCTCGACAAGCTTTTCTCTTCAAGGTTGCCATCAGTCTTTGAAAACCTCACAAAAACAACAAACTCTCTGAATTTCCTTAACACGGCGAGAAGGATCAGGTGAAAAGGAAAGATCCTCATTGGGTGAGGGCTAGCAGACGATTATGTGACGGGCCTGTACAGGTCTTTGTTTGCACATTCCTGAAATTCATCCTCAGTTCCTCATAGTTAAGACACACTGACACAAGCGATAAAGATTGTAGGCTTAATGTGTAAGGAGGAAAAAGAATACTTTTTATTTAAGGTCTGTGTTATTTTTTAGCATCACTGAGACACATGCAAGTAGTTAACTGATTTTATAATAGAGCCTATAGAAAAGCATTTATATTTCTAGATAAAAAAAAATCAATAACTTTACTCAAATTACACCTTGCTTTCAAAAGAGCTTAGGGATTAAGTTGTAGAAAGGCACAGGTTAGGAAAAACCTTTCAAAGGCTGAAAAACTTATTTGGAATGTGATTTGATTTCAGGTTTTATGACAAATAAAGTTCGTTATTTTAAAGGGGTAGGATGATTTTTTATAGGCACTGTATCTATATACAGTTGCAGTCAGAATTATTAGCCCCCCTGTTTATATTTTTCTCCAATTTCTGTTCAACGAAGAGAAGATTTTTTTTCAACACATTTCTAATCATAATAGTTTTAATTACTCATCTCTAAGAACTGATTTATTTTATCTTTGACATGATGACAGTAAATAATATTTGACTAGATATTTTTCAAGACACTTCTATACAGCTTAAAGTGACATTTAAAGGCTTAACTAGGTTAATTAGGTTAACTAGGCAGAATAGGGTAATTAGGCAAGTTATTGTACAATGATGGTTTGTTCTGTAGACTATCGAAAAAAATATATAGCTTAAAGGGGCTAATAATTTTGATCTTAAAATGGTTCTTAAAAAATGTAAAACTGCTTTTATTCTAGCCGAAATAAAACCAATAAGACTTTCTCCAGAAGAAAAAATATTATCAGACATGCTGTGAAAATTTCCTTGCTCTGTTAAACATCATTTGGGAAATATTTAAAAAAAGAAAAAAAATCAAAGGGGCGCTAATAATTCTGACTTCAACTGTATGTATATGTACTTACTTACTCCCAGGGCCATTTGTATCGAAGTTGATATTTAGCTGCACCATATTGGTGTTTCATAACATCTAGTTTTTATGAGGTGAGTTGTTAGCCCAACGCTCAACCCCCAATCTGGAAGATCAGGACATACACACATGCACTACGGACAATTTAGCTTGCCCAATTCACCTACAGCTTACAGTTAAAGTCCGAATTATTAGCCCACTGTTTATTTTTCCCCCAATATCTGTTTAACGAAGAGAAGATTTTTTCAACACATTTCTAATCATAATAGTTTTAATTACTCATCTCTAAGAACTGATTTATTTTATCTTTGCCTTGATAACAGTAAATAATATTTGACTAGATATTTTTCAAGACACTTCTATACAGCTTAAAGTGACATTTAAAGGCTTAACTAGGTTAATTAGGTTAACTAGGCAGGATAGGGTAATTAGGCAAGTTATTGTATAATGATGGTTTGTTCTGTAGACTATCGAAAAAAATATATAGCTTAAAGGGGCTAATAATTTTGATCTTAAAATGGTTCTTAAAAAATGTAAAACTGCTTTTATTCTAGCCGAAATAAAACCAATAAGACTTTCTCCAGAAGAAAAAATATTATCAGACATGCTGTGAAAATTTCCTTGCTCTGTTAAACATCTTTGGGAAATATAAAAATAAAAATAAATTATGGGGGGGCTAATAATTCTGACTTTAACTGTATGTCTTGGACTGTGGGCAAAACAAAAGACATGGTTATAGATGACAGGAAGGCTTCTCCTACCCCCAGCATAACAAATATTAAAGGTTTGGACATTAAAATTGTTGACACACATAAATATCTAGGGGTCATTATTGACAATATGTTGACATTTTAAACTAACACCCAGGCTGTCAATAAAAGAGTTCAACAAAGACAGTTTTTTTCAGAGGAAACTTAGATCGTTTCGGGTTTGTACCTCTATGATGACACTGTTTTAAAAACAACTTATTGAATCCGTTTTATCTTTCTGCATTGTAGCTTGGTACGATAATCTGAGTTTGTCAAATAAGAACAGGTTGAGTAGCCTTGTGAAGGTTGCAGGCAAGATCATTGGTTTTAACCAAACTGGTTCAATGGTAATTTATCGTAATTATGTTTTAAAGAGAGCTCAGGGTATCCTATGCACCCCGGATCACCTATTGTACTCTGTGTTTCAGCTGCTGCCATTAGGACGTCGTTTTAGAGCTCCTATTTGCAGGACAAGTAGAAGTAGGAATTATTTTATAATGGCGACAATTAGGTGATTAACTAAGTCCAGCGGGGAGGGAGATGTGTCTAAAAATTACGTATTTTATGTTGTGTGGTAATATTTCGTTAATGTCTACATGCAACTTCGCCTGTGTTATGGCACCTTGCTGCCATTTTAGTTTCCCTAAACGGGATAATAAAGTTTGCGTCTGAGTCGGAGAAAACTGGAGCACCCAGAGAAAACCTACGCAAACTCCACACAGAAATGCCAACTGGCCCAACCGGGGCTCGCACCAGCAACCTTTTTGCTGTAAGGCGACAGCGCTACCCACTGCGCCACCATGTCGGCCCGTATCTATCTATATATTCTGTATATTTCAAGTAGTAGTAACTAATAATCTTATACATGTATTTATTTAAATTTTTACAGGTTATTTTCATGTAAATATTTATATATGCATAAAGACATTGTACAAAAACAAAAAAACTTTTTACACACACACGTATTTACATTAGCTTTTTTTATTTTCTATTTATGCTTCAAGTAGTAATAACTACAGCAACCTTCCTACAGATTCCCTTTTCTTACCTATCTTTGACAAACCTAAATATATTAAATAGTCATTAATAATATTAAAAACTTCTTTGGAAAGTCTTTAATTAAATTTAGCATGTTTTAGTTCTCTGTTCATGTATACACAATGTTCATTCATCTTCCTTCAGTTTAGTTACTTTATTCATCAGGGGTTGCCACAGCTGAATGAACTTATCCAGGATATGTTTTACACAGTGGATGTCTTTTTAGCTGCAACCCAGTACTGGAAAACACCCATACACACTCATTTACACACATACACTATGGCCAATTTAGGCAACACATGCTCATTCTGAAAACGTAGTGTACATTTCTGGAGAGCGCGAATTATGTAGCCAGAGGTATGTATGGCTTCATTTCGTTTTTTTAAACGAACGCTACGGGGCGGTATGACGTCATTCATTTTCACGCTCACCAGCTGACCGCTCACCTCCGTGGGGAGGGCTTTTCCGCCGCAACCAGTTTGTCCTGTTAGCTTGTCACGTTACGTCGGCGGACTTGAGACGCAGAGAGGAGTTGACCACGACGACAGTGTTCGAGTCTGGGGAAGAGCGGTTACTGAAATCAGGTAAGACAAAAACAGAATCTAAAAAATAAAATAAACAAGTAAATAACAGGGTGAGAATGCGGTAAAATCTGAAATCGTGGTAAAAATTAGAGGGCTTTTCTTTTTCTGGACGGCTTTTGTAAACCATTGGTTGGGTTCAGGGAAGTAAGGTGGGTCAGTCGATTCGCCGGCTGGCTATTCAGTCAGACAGACAATCAGACGACAGCGGCCTCTGGTGGGTTTATGCGAGAACAGCGGGAACTCGCGAAAGAAATTTGAGAAAAAGCGCACACAGCGGCCTCTCTCGGATTTACGAAAAAAACAAAAATGCAAAAATATGTACCTCCCGGGACGTATTTCCTGGTCTCCAGAAACATCCACTGGACTACGTTTTCAGAATGAGCCTGGGTTGCATTTAGTTTATTCAATTCCGCTATAGCACATGTGTTTGGACTGTCGGGGAAACCGGAGCACCCGGGAAGCCCACGCCAACACGGGGAGAACATGCAAACTCCACACAGAAATGCCAACTAGCTCAGGTGGGACTCAAACCAGCGACCTTCTTGCTGTGAGGCAACAGTGCAAACCACTGAGCCACCATGTGTTACACAATGTGTTATATTAAAGTACTTCTTTTTTTAAAAGAGCAATAACAGAACATATTCCTATTAATGCAATGCTTAGGACATTTTGGACGAAACATTTGGAACTTGTACAAAACTAAATAATCATGAAATTGAAATCATCAGCAGAAGAAAAGAATTGCTCAAGATCATTTATGAATTTCTGAAAAGGACTAAATGTGACTGACAGGAGGGTGGAGGGCACTGCTAACACAGTTCTCTAGGCTCCTGCTTGCACGTACTTGTCAAACCCTGAGGGAGAAAAATGAAAGAATCTGTCCCCTTGTTACTCTCTAGATGTTACCTAACGTGCGCTTTGTATTGATCCGACACACCCTTTGTCCTCAAACGCTTACCTGCTTATAAAGGGTCACATTCACAGCAAGGAACGGCACAAAAGCAACACAACCTAGAAAAGACAAAGAAAAACTAATTGAAATGCATACTTTTGTTTGAAAGGGGAAAAAAGTAAAGGCAATCAAAAAATAACTACAAATTGACTGTGCGAGTCATATATGGTTTATTAAGAAGGGCCATAAAAGATTCTGAATGTTTTTGTTGCATTAGCTTAATCCAACTATCATACACAAAGTCCAATATAATGTAATAACCCAAGGAAACTAATACATTTAAATTTCCAGGTGTTTCTGCATTGCTTTATGATTATTCTAAGTAAATTATGAAAACATAAATATTTAATTCTCGAAAACAAACACAAAAGAAGCAAGTCCTATTCACCAGCTGCACATTATCGGCTTTGAATAATTCAGAGAGCAACGACAAATTGCTAAATTGTTATTTTGCACTTAATTACTATTCTGCGTTTGCATTATTTGTCATACTTCAGGCGTTAAATGTCTCACTCCTTTATTTGTCACGCTGTGTAAATTGTGGGTACCATAAAACCATATATATCACCAATGGTTTGACCTTTTTCTCTGACACTTCCCTCTGTTTTATTTACACGTTAAGTGCATAAAACGTCAGGAGTACCACCCTTTTTTTTTGACAGCTTTAAAAATGCTGGTGGGGTTCAACAGAAGTTCATATACCTTCCCAGGTGGGTCTCTTCGTAGTTGCAGGTATATATACAGCTTCACACTACACCTACATAGGAACACAGTCATAAACAAACGGTTGTTTACTGTAAGCAAGTCTATGTAAAACCAATGCAAAAACAAAATGCAAAGTGTGATACTGTTGTTCAAAGAATGGGTGGAGTAGGTTTGTTTGGCAATGCACTCCAAGACCTCTCGCTTTCAGTTCAAAATGTACTTATAAATTAATGGCAGCACTGTGGCTCAGTGGTTAGCAATGTCGCCTCACAACAAGAAGGTGGCAGTTTCGAGTCTCAGTTGGGCCACTTGGCATTTCTGTGTGGAGTTTGCATGTTCTCCTCGTGTTCGCGTGGGTTTCCCCCGGGTACTCTGGTTTCCCCCACAGTCCAAAGCTATGCATTATAGGTGATAAACTAAATTGTATTTGTGAGAGTGTATGAGTGTTTCCCAGTACTGGGTTGCGGCTGAAAGGGCATCCTCTTCGTGAAACATATGTCGGAATAGTTATCAGTTTATTCCGCTGTGGCGACGCCTGATATATAAGAGACTAAGCTGAAGGAAAATGAATGAATGACTTATATAATAAATCGCGATTTAAATACAACATTGTATTTTGCTAAAGAATGAATGGGATTATCATTTATGCACCAAACAAACCAATTAAAAGTGTTTTTGCTACTGCTCACACTCATTCTCTGTGTAGTTTTATGGTGCAAGGCGTTTTAGCTATAAAACTGCTATCAGCTCAAGCTTAATCATTAATAGGCTTTCTTTTTTTTCATATCAGGCTGTGAAATTTACAGCCTCAATGCTTTTTAACTCAAAGTTATTCCCCTTTTTCCTATTTGTTTTTGTTGCCATGACAACAGCATTATGGTTTATCTTTATACTTTAGATTTAGAAAGCGTAGTGTAAAGAATGATTTAATCCAAACAAAATGGATCACTTGAGATGAATAAGTATCTAGGTTTGAAAGTTATGTAAATAGTACCTGACAAAATCCACTTTTTAATGACAAAGTATAAAGCATTTAATACTATATTTGAATGTGCATATGATACAAAGAATTTTCTAAAAGACATAAATGAATAAAACATGATGTTTTATATTTTTTTGCATGTATATAAGACCATGTAACCATGGCTATGCTGCAACTTGTTTTCTAGGTGTGTCTCACTTTTGGCAGCCTGAGGGCAAAAACTCTCACTTTACTAGTTCCTGCATTCGCTGCAGTTTTCCCTCAGGTTTAATAGAAATTAAAGTCATTAAAGTGTCAACTTTGAATTTTATGGTTTTCTTTAACAAAAAAAAAAGAATAATGTTTTAAGTGATACAAATTCTAAAATCACATACATTTCTGCATGTAACATCAGGGTTAAATATGTCCATTTTAGTTGAAATTGATACAGTTGTCTGTTGTGCAAGCTACCAAACACTGCCAAGTTGATTTGTATGCACAAAGCAAATGCAAGGCTCTTAAAACACTGCATGATAAGTGAAAATGCATAACTATTATCTATCTATCTATCTATCTATCTATCTATCTATCTATCTATCTATCTATCTATCTATCTATCTATCTATCTAT
>CAIGQZ010000253.1:6209378-6220623 GCA_903798205.1 Danio tinwini
AGACAGACAGACAGACAGACAGACAGACAGACAGACAGACAGACAGATAGATAGATAGATAGATAGATAGATAGATAGATAGATAGATAGATAGATAGATAGATAGATAGATAGATGCAAAAGAAACTGACTGTACAAAAGGTAATGAAGTAAACTGCAAGAAGAAAAGCAGTGCTGTGCAAATTAAAAACATATGCATGCTATCTTGCCATTGACTTCCCTATGGCAAAATGCCTTCCTATAAAATCCAGCTACACTAAATCAGACCTTGAACACATTCAGAGCATACAGCTGACTGAATGCTTTGTGAGTGCGTGTGTGTGTGTGTGTGTGTGTGTGTGTGTGTGTGTGTGTTTGTGATCCTGCGTGTTTATTCTGGAGAGGCAGTGGTTTCGCACTCCACCTCCTCTGATAATCCAAAACGCCCATCCTGACGATTCCCTCCCCGTTTACCCAAATAAAAGGATGATGGGAGTTATTTTCCTCACTTCTCACACTCTCCAGTCAGAGAAGAGAGCAGCAAGCCTCCCCTCAACAAGCATGTCTTCATACGGTCGTAGTAGCTTCAAGTCCTCTGGGGGCTCCATGAGTGGAGGATCTCGCATGAGTGGTCGTGTCTCTGGCATGTATGCAGGCAGTGTGCACGGAGGAGCTGGAGGATATGGCACACGCATCTCCAGTGCTTCTGCTTCTCGTTCCTTCTCTGCTGGAGGCGGTGGCGGCTTTGGAGGTGGTGCTGGGTTCGGTGGTGGAGCAGGTGGTGGCTATGGCGGAGGTTTTGGCGGTGGCGCTGGTGGTGGCGGCTTCAACCTGTCTGATGCCGTCGATGTGTCTGCAAATGACAAAGCCACCATGCAAAACCTCAATGACCGTCTGGCCTCCTACCTGGAGAAGGTGCGCTCTCTGGAGAAGGCCAATGCAGATCTTGAGCTGAAGATTCGCCAGTTCTTGGACAGCAAGACATCTCCCTCTGCTCGTGACTACAGTGCCTACTATGCAACAATCAGTGACCTCCAGAACAAAGTATGTGGTATTTATTATATTATAATAAGCACTTATTATATTTTGCTAACTTACCTTCCTAATAATGTACTAAAATAAAGCAGCAGATTCTATGAAGATTAGCAGAACTGGTCTCCAAATGATTTTTGCCTATATGATGACATTTGCCTATATTTCTGTCTCCTGAAGATCCAGGATGCCACTCGTATGAATGGAGGCATCTACCTCAGCATTGACAATGCCAAGCTGGCCGCAGATGACTTCAGGGTCAAGTAAGTCCATATACAATACACCAAAAGAATAGCTATCACCATGTCAAATGGGCCTGTATAACAATGGTTTGATTTCTGTACAGGTATGAGAATGAGCTGAGCATGAGGCAGTCTGTGGAAGCAGACATCGCTGGCTTAAGGAAGGTGCTGGATGAGCTCACAATGACCAGATCTGACCTGGAGATGCAAATCGAGGGTCTGAAAGAAGAACTGATCTTCCTCAAGAAGAACCACGAGGAGGTAAATTGGTGATTATATCACACTCTTTAATAACTAAGATATTTCGCCCAAAGAGGCAAATGCTCAATGGTTTGCTATTGCACCTTTAGGAGCTCTTGGCAGCACGTACCCAGATGAGCGGACAAGTCCATGTAGAGGTCGACGCAGCACCACAGGAAGACCTGACAAAGGTCATGGCTGATATCCGTGAGCACTACGAGTCAGTTGCTGCCAAGAACCAAAGAGATCTTGAGCACTGGTTCCAGGCCAAGGTAATATCAGATTAGGCCAAGTTTGTCAAAGACAACCAAAACAAAAGCAATTCCCCCCCCAAAAAAATTTCATTTGACTACTATTTTATTTATTTTGTAAATTGTTTTTTTACAGAGTGAATCCCTCAATAAAGAAGTCGCTGCAAGCACAGAAAACCTTCAATCATCCAGATCTGAAATCACAGAGGTTAAGCGCACACTCCAGGGTCTTGAAATTGAACTCCAGTCACAACTCAGCATGGTAAGTAGGTGACCAGATCATTACATTTTCTGTTGTATACCATCACACAGGATTTAGAATAATGACTTTCCCCCAACAGAAAGCGTCATTGGAAGGTACTCTGGCAGACACACAGGCCCGATACGCCAGCATGTTGAATGGTTACCAAATGCAGGTGAGCAGCCTGGAAGAGCAACTGATACAGCTTCGTGGTGATCTGGAACGTCAAGGTCAAGAGTACCAGATGCTTCTGGACATCAAGACCAGACTGGAGATGGAGATTGCAGAATACAGAAGACTGCTGGATGGAGAGGCTTCAAGGTGAGCAATTAAAATGTATATTTATGTACTCCAGAAGCAAAATGGGAATGATGTGATTCTGGGCAGTCTGTAACTTTTGCTCACATTTTTTTCCCAACCTCAGAAGTTCTCAAACCATATCCTCAACCAAAACCTCATCCACATCCTCATCTGCACCATCATCAACATCCACATCCACAACCACACGCAAAGTGGTCACCATTGTAGAGGAGGTGAAGGATGGCAAAGTGATCTCCTCCACCCAGGCTGTCACCGAGTCCAAGTGAGATCTCAAACAAGACCAACCAGGACAAAACTCTTGAGATATAACAACGCTAACTCAGAGTTGTTGAAAAAATTAATAAATAAACTGGTCTGAATGTGCTTTTGTGTTTTGAGTCTTCTTTTACTCTCAGATTTTATATATCAGTTGCCTCATACATGTCAAGAAAGCAAAAAAATATATATAATAATACACATACACACATATAAGCACAATACACTATAATAAACACAAAGTGATAAACTAAAATTTAAATCTTAGGTAAAATTTTTAAAACAAATCATTTAAAATGCTACAAAATATTATATTACATAAAAGTATGTTAAATTAATCCTTGTATTCTTCACAGTATTCTTAAAATGTTATGTTTAAAGCATAGGTCTCAAACTGGATTCCTGAAAGGCCGCAGCTCTGCACAGTTTTGCTCCAACCCTAATCAAACACAGCTGATCCAACTTATCAAGGTGTTCAAGACTACTAGAGACTTTTAATCAGATGTGAGTTAAAGGTGGTTGGAGCTAAACTAGGCAGAGATGTGGTTCTCCAACAATTGAGTTTGAGAGGTTTAAAGTGTCTTGCTTTCCTCATTTTTATTATTAAAACTGTTTTCAACATTGATGATATTAAGATTAACATTAAATAAAGATTTTAGAACGCTAAAATAAAAAGTTACATTAAAGGGATAGTTCACATGAAAATGCATGTAGGTTCCTCAAAGTGGTTCCAAATATTTGAGTTTCTTTTTTTCTGTTGAACACAGAAGTAAAACCAGTACACATCCATCATAGAAAAAAATACAATAGAAGTCAATGGCTATCAGTTTCCAACATTCTTACAAATGTCTTTGTTTATGCTCAACAGAAAGAGTGGTCCCACTCCAAATGAGGTGGCCTTAACTACTATGCACTTGCATCAAAAAATACTATGTTCAGGATGTATTGCAGAACAATTCTGGTGCTCTTCAGGTGGGATACGTGTAGGGCTAAGGACAGGTCTAGGTTTAAAAATGGTCTAAGGCATAAGGGATGGTCAACAGTGTAATTTCAAAATTTAATTCCTGATGTAATTACATGCAGGTATTTACAGAGAGAATTCAAAGCATGTATTTACACAATAAGTACATTGTAATAAATGATTAATTTCAGTTAGTTCATATTAGTTAAGGCCACCTCATATAAAGTGGGACTGAATTAGTAAATGATAAAAGAAATTCCATTTTGCGGTTATCCCTTTAAATTGTAAAATTAATCCATAATATTATGTTGGTGCCAATGGCGTAGTGGTTAGTGCGTCGACACATGCACTCACGGCGACCTCCCGCCTCGAGGTCCTATGCCAATCTTTCGCCTCTCTCGGCTCCCCATGTTTTCCTGTCAATACCCTCTACTGTTCTATCCATTAAAGGTGAAAACCCCGAAAAAAAAATTATAAATAAAAATTCATATTATTATTTTACAGTATTTATGACCAAAAACGACATCTTTGGTGAGTATTTGAGATAACAATTAAATTTAGAGGGATAAACATTAATCAACCCAGGCTCATTCTGATTATGTACCCCTATATACAGTACATTTCTGGAGCGAGCAAAATATGTCCAAGGAGCCACATTTTTTTTTCAGTTTTTGTTTTCACAAATCCACCAGAGGCCACTGTGTACCCTTTTTAAGATCTCAAATTTCTCTCTGGAGTGCTATTCATGGCTGCTGTTCTCACGTAAATGCCACTGTCGACTGACTGATTTACTGACTGGCCAACAGACCAACCATTTTAAAAAACACTGACTGACCCGCCCACCCCCTTCCCTAATCCCAACCACAGCAAAGCAATCCAGAAAAAAAAAACCTGATTTTTATCGTTTTTAGATTTTACCACAATCTCTCTGTTACTGTTTATTTTATTTTTAAGCTTTTGCTTTTGTCTTACCTGCTTTAAAACCCTTGAATGCAATTTTTGCGGTCAACTCCGCTCTGTGTCTCAAGTCCGCTGACGTACATGTCGAGCTACCGGACAAACTGGTAAGAGCGGAAAAGCCATCCATACGGAGGCAATCGTTCAGCTGGTGAGCGAAAAAAGGAACGTCATCATATCGCCCAGTAGCCTTTATTTTAAAGACGAAATGCAGCCATAAGTAGTTCTGGCTACATAATTCATGATCTTCAGAAATAGATTTAGGACTACGTTTTCAGAATGATCCTGTGTTGACATTAATGCGCAATAGTGTACATACAAGCTACATTAAGATGATCAATCACCATTTTAACACATTTTGTTTTCTCTTTTTAGTCTACATGCTGCGAAATCTACAACACTGACCAATTATACTGACATAAAATCTACTAGCATAAATTGGACAAACTGTCAAAAAATATTTTGTTTGCAAAAATATATACTTTTAGGGTTACAAGAGCTTGTCCCTGAGGCAGTACAACAAGATACAAATGTACAGATATTTTACATAATAGATAATTGGTGTTTTGACAATCGAACATTAAGGTACTGACCTACAAGTTCCCTGTATATATGACCATTTACATAATTAGCTTGCCTTCAATTGGCCTGCTGGGTCAGGATAAAAATAACTTTTGCCACTACATAGATGGTTTTGTAAGCACTACTGATAAGTCTAGGGGGAGCTCTGTCATTCTGAATTTTGGGACTGCTTTTATAGCAGAGGATCAGTTTGATGATTTAAAAGATTTGGTGGATTATTGCTGGATTAAGTTTTTGGTCACATTCAGATATCTGGTAAAATTATTTTCCTCTGTAACTCTCTCAGAATCCACAACGTGTCCTCCTTTTCATACTTAATTAGATACACCTGTACAACTGCATATGAATGCAAATGAGTCAATCCAAGAGCAACCCAACACAACATGTTTAGGCATGTGGACGTCTTCAAGACAATCAGCCAAAGTTCAAACCAAGCTTCAGAATGAGGATGTAAGGTGCTTTAAAGGCCCCACTATACTTGTCGTACTTCAATTGAGGGCAAAAAAAAGTTTGATAATGCTGAGTGATGGTATACTGATTTCAAACATTTCAACACCCATGGGCTGCAGTAGGCAGGGTTGTAAATGTGTCAGGCTGCTCATGTTTACCACTAAACACAACAATGGTGGCTGTGAGAGAAGAGCAGTTTCATAAACAACTGGCAAACAGCCTTTTAGTGATCAGATGAGAAGCACCACTGCGGCACGGCATATCTTTAGACTGTTTTCTATTTGCTGCAAACAGATACTGAACAATGTTAAGAACTTTTAAAGACATGGTGCTGTGCAGTGGCTCTTCTTGTCCAGTGTGTGACCACCTATGAGTCTTAAAAACCTCTCTGCAACCGATATCGTACCGGTGTGGATATGTCTGTATCCGCTCTGCTACTCGACCCTGCAGTGTATTCAACATACTATCTTGGCGTTGTTTAGTTAGATGTAAGATGTCTCCTGTCTTACTGTCTGTGGATATGAGATTCGAAGCATTCAATGAAGGCAGAGTTCCAGAACACATGTGCGTAATTTCCATTGACCAATGGTAGTTCAAAAGTGTTTAGGAGCCAAAACAGTCTCACCAAAAGTTCACTTTAGTGAGCAGTTTCGAATTGTCAAAACAAGCTCAAAATAAACGTTGTTTTGTTCAGACTTTCGAAATGACATCATTTCAGTTTGTTCTTCGTTGATGCCAAAGGTTAGAGGAGAGTGGCCAGACTAGTGCATCTGATATAAAGAGTGGTTCAAATAACCCCTTGTTACCACCAAGTTCTGAACAAACATCCAACCTTGAAACAGATGAGCTACAGTAAAGGAAAATAAGAGCACATCTGTGAGGCTCCTGATAGCTAAGAATCTCAAACTTAGGGTACAATTTGCATGGGCCCAAGATTGATAAAAGGTTGACTGATCTGATGATCCTCAAAACCTGTGGGAAGGCTGGGAAGGCAGGGTCAGAATTGGCTGTAAAAAGCATTAAATCATCAGTCCATCCTGCATGTTTTTTCCAGGCACATTATGGGCCCCTTTAGGCAGATTTATACCTCTGCATTGAGTAAACGCAGATGGTCCAGTGCTGCCTTTGCACATAACTTTGTCGTGGCTGACACCAACACTGGCACTGACACCTCTCAAAAAATGTAACTACACATCATGACGATGCATAGCGCAAGCTCTGTGACTGGTTGTCTTGGTAGCATTGATGAGAATGGGCGGGGCCGAGAGCTGCAGGACCTGTTTATTTTATTTTTTTTACAGTCTTTGGTTTGAGCGAATGTTTAACAAGTGTCGAGTCCCATGGAGGCAGAGCAACATAAATGGAACACAAAAGTATACATGCACAACTGTGCACAAGGTATGCGCCATAGTTTATGACGATCACTCGATGCAGAAGTATAATTCAGCCTTAAGTACCAACTGAGCATTGTTTAAATGCTACAGCCTACTCTATTCCTGCTGTGACCATGTCCATCTCTTTATCACCACACAATTTCAGTTTTTTTAACAATGAATTCACTACACTTGGCTGACCTCTACAACCACCAGATCTCAATCCAATAGAGCACATTTGGGTGGTAGGGGAGATTCACATCATGGATGCAAACTGCTGACTCCTGTAACTGCACAATGCTATCATCTCAATGCGGACAAAAAAAAGAAGTTCTGAAGAATATTTCAAACACCTTGTCGAATCCATGAATTAAGCTTGTTCTGAAGTCAATTTTAACATCAGATCCTCCTTTGGACATTACTGTTTGTTAAATACTGACCTCTGCGGGATTAGTACCCTGGATTCAGTCTGCAATAAGACTTTTTCTCTGCCACAGTGTATAATAAGAGTTGCTTTCCACCACCTTTTGAGGAAATACTATCCAATCGAGGGCAAGTTTTAACTAGTCTGTCCATGTTAGACAAACACTGTAACAATGCCACTATGAAGGCAAAATTAGTCTTTCTCCATTGAAAGCTGTATTCTAGTAAAATAAAAATTCTGAAAAGTAATCTAAAGTTATCTAAAATATCAAGTATAAGAAATGACATCATCCAGGTTATGTACTTCAGAGGCTGCATTGAATGGGGTGTTGACAAATGGCTTTCTTCTGGTATTTTAAACCTAGTTGGTTTATTGCAGTATAGACACAGTCAAAATAATAACATAAAAACAGATCAAAAATAACTGTTTGGCTTTATCAATGATCTACTTTGATAACCACAGAATAACAAAAATATATGTTAAAACGCAGCAATTCTTATGTCAGTTTAAAGTATCACAAACTGGTTGAAAAGAGTAAAGTAATGTATTACAAGCTTGCTTTTTAAATGAATTTAAACTCTGAGAATGGTAAACACATGCTCTTTTCAGACTTGCAAGATGTCTGCAGTGACATAACTATAACTTTGTAGTAACTTGTACAGTCTTTCATTGATAAACAACTTCACACCTTGTTTGCTTTTTTCAAATCTATGCGACTAGGTCGGATTTTTCAGGTTTGGCAGCTGTAACCTGATGCCTCCAGCGTTTTCCTGTTTAGATAATGACACAAGCCTGTGCTCCACTCCAAGCTGACATAACAATTGCTAGATTTTTAGAAAGCTTCTTTAAATGATTCTCTGAATTTTAATTAGAGAATTGACAATGCTGACTTAGAAGATAAACAATTAATTTGCTCTGCAGAATTAAGCAATTTATCTTATTTTAATTTAGGATCTACAATTTACTTATTTCGATAAATTCATATATTTGTTTACATACTGTTATGTTCGTTTTGTTTAAAATTAAAAATGAAAAAACTCCTACTTCAGAAGCTAATGGTTACCAATTTCTAACATCCTTGGGTGAGTTAACTTTTTTTTTTTTTTCTTGTTTCCTTTTCATCACAATGGACAATGTAGGTGTTAAGTTTTACTAAACTAAGTTTGTGATTCACAAACTTTTTTTTATGCACAATCAAATTGTGACGACCCCAATATTCCAGTTTGGACGTGGCAGATCCTGATTGGATGCCTGCTTGCTCACCAATTGGTTTAATCAATTTAGGTTTAGTCTCTTTCATTCTGTAACCTTATAGTTTTGTTTTGCATTATTTATATCATGTAGTTAAAGTTAGTTGTGATTACCTCTTAAGTTCTTTATCTTCTTTATTTGTCCATAGACATTTCTTTGATTTGTTGTTCTATTAGTTCTTTGTATAATAAATAAGTTGCATATACTGTAGATCGCTTTGTTGTCTGAGCTCTTTTATGTTGTGACTCAAACGAGGGGATCATAACACAAGTGAAACTTCTGCAGAAGTGAAATGACACTGCAGTAACATTACCTGTCGGTTTACTTGCAACCTGACAGCCACATCCTTGTTGGTTTCTGTCATTACGTTAGCTATTTGCCCAGTTGGGGTTTAGGCTGAGGGATGAGTTGTTATTTTTTATTTCTTCACACTTCTCATTGGATATAAGATTAAACATAAAACCTAAACTAATCAATGCATTTTGTGAGCAAAAGAGCTGTCAATGTATTGAATCTAACATGCTTTATGCTAAAAACTTTGGGTCACACTTTATTTTGATGGTCCATTTGTTGAATTTAAGTTACATTGCATCTACATGCCAACTAATTCTCAATAGATTATAAGTAGACTGTTAGGTTGGGGTTAGGGTTAGTGTAAGTTGACGTGTACTTGCAAAGTTTCTTATAGTCAGTTAAATGTCTGTTGAAGGAGCAGAATCAACAGATATTAAGCAGACAGTCTACTAATGGACCATCAAAATAGTGTTACCAAACTTTGTCCTACCTCATGAAAAAATATGACTTATCAGGAAAGATCTGCTCTGTACAAGTTACACCTGAGAGTTATTAGTTTTGTACACTCTTACTTTGATGCAATATATACATGCAAATTGGTGAATTGTACAACAGTATCAGGATGCAGCGTTTATGATGCAAGCTGAGATTGCATCACTGAGCGGTGCAATGTCAGACACAATGCACTCAATGGAGTGAGTGGCGCCTCTGTGACGGGTAGGGTTAGGGGTGGGGTTAGGTGAGCGCATTAAAAAGCATTGGATGCAGCTCAGATTGCACTGCACCGAGTCTGCAGCCAGACCCCTCTCCAGTTGTAATTAAATTTATAGTATTTGTTTTGACATTTGTAGTTATACTGTGAACTTCACCCAAAACCATATCCCAAATCCTTACACCACATCCTAAATCAAACCACTAACCACAAACTCATTAACAATAATTTTCCAAAACAACATGTAGTTACACAGAACATACATAATCTTGTGGGTATTTAATTTTGTAGTAGCCTACTTAAGGCCATCTTACCTAAGGTGTGACCAAATTTTTTGAAATCTGCAGATTTACTGTTAAGACAAGCCACGTCCAACTAATAAAACAGGTTTATCTTGCCTGAGGCACATTTTGGGAGATAACAATCCAGTGTAACACAGGGTTGCTTAGGTAGTCCAGTTAAATACAAGGCTTAAAAAGGTATTAATAGGCTAGCCTAACTCGACCCAAGTTATCATGAACAAAAAACAAAGCTTAATAAATACAATAACAAATGTACAATAATGGTAATTAACACATTAATATTCTTTAAGTAATGAGACCTTGTTGTAAAATGTTAACAAGCATGTCGATGTATGTGTCCCAACATCAGTGACAACTAGTTAAAACATATTTTCCAGAGACAAAAAACAGACAATGCAAACAAGTGTTGTGAAGAGTGATAAGGCCTGACAGGTGAAACTGTATACCCCCCCCCCCTGATTTATTTCTACAGAAGAATTGTGAAACTCAAAATGATAACATACCATTCAAACATACAGTCACGCCTGCTGCCTCAGGGAATCGGAAGGTTTCTCTCTCCACAGCCTCAGGCTCTGATTATAATCCCTCCCATATTTTGTTCTAATAAAAGAGACAAGGGTCACCTTCTCTACACTCATCCGCTCCCTTCTTCTCCAGGCAAAGCAGATAACAGCAAGATTCCTTCAAAATGATGTCTTCTTCATCCATCCGCATGTCCTCAGGTCGCATCACAAGAATGCGTGCGGGTAGTGTGTATGGAGGAGCAGGAGGATCCGGTGTTCGCATCTCCAATTCTTCTGCTTCTCGATCCTACTCTGCTGGCGGCAGCGCAAGATTTGGTGGTGGTGCTGGCGCTGGCTTCAACTTGTCTGATGCCATTGATGTGACTGTAAATGACAAAGCCACCATGCAAAACCTCAATGACCGTCTGGCCTCCTACCTGGAGAAGGTGCGCTCCCTGGAGAAGGCCAATGCAGATCTTGAGCTGAAGATCCGCCAGTTCCTTGACAGCAAGGCCACGCCTAATGCTCGTGACTACAGTGCCTACTATGCAACACTCAGTGACCTCCAGAACAAGGTATATGACAACTTCTGAATGTGTTGACCAATTTAATTACTGAATTTCCAAATGAACAAGTTCCAAATATCTTTTTATTAAGGTTTGATGCTTCAAATATTTTGAGAAAAGCATTGCATGTGTCAAGTTCTCCCATAAGAGTGGTCTAAAATGGATCATTTATGCATATTTATATTGTGTCCCTAAAGATCCTGCACGCTACTGGTGTAAATGGAAGCATCTACCTCAGCATTGACAATTCCAAGCTGGCTGTAGATGACTTCAGGGTCAAGTAAGTCCACAGCTGTAAGACTTGCACAA
>CAIGQZ010000253.1:6220633-6246097 GCA_903798205.1 Danio tinwini
CGTGAACACTACGAGGCAGTTTCTGCCAAGAACCGTAAAGATCTTGAGGGTTGGTTCCAGGCCAAGGTAAAAATCTGATTTAACATGTCAAATTTATAAAGCAAGATTAGAATCAAAACCAACAAAAGACTCATCTGGCTGCTTTTGTGTTGCATTTCTTCTCACAGAGCGAATCCCTCAACAAGGAAGTTGCTGTGAGCACAGAAACTCTCCAAACATCCCGCTCTGAAATCACAGAGGTTAAGCGCACACTCCAGAGTCTTGAAATCGAACTACAGTCACAACTCAGCATGGTGCGCAACTACAGATAGAGGAATCTGTGATTCATGCATTTTGCTGTCATCAGCATAGTTTATACTAATAATAATGACGTTCCCCCAACAGAAAGCGTCATTGGAAGGCACTCTGACAGACACACAGGCCCGCTACACCAACATGTTGAATGGTTACCAGTTCCAGGTGAGCAGCCTGGAAGAGCAACTGATACAGCTTCGTGCTGATCTGGAGCGCCAAGATCAAGAGTACCAGATGCTTCTGGACATCAAGACCAGACTGGAGATGGAGATTGCAGAGTACAGAAGACTGCTGGATGGAGAGGCTACAAGGTGAGACACAACAACAAAACAAAATCTTTAGGTAAAAAATGTAAATAATAATAATAAAAAAATGAACATAATGTAACATGCTTCCTCTTTCTGTTTCTCCAGTGTTACCACAAGCTCAAGCAAAACCTCCACTACGCGCAAAGTGGTAACCATTGTGGAAGAGGTGGTGGATGGAAAAGTGGTCACCTCATCCTCCAAGGCTACAAGCGAGACTAAAACCACTTAAGAGAAATCTTGAGCAAAAGAGTTCTCAATCAGTGTGATAAGAAAACCAATAAACTGGTCTCACTGTGAATATTTGTGCTTGTCTTGTTTTGGGGAACATAATTTTAAGTTGTCCATTAATAGCAGAAAAAATTTGCCAATTAGAAGCATAATAGAAACAAATGATTTGTAAAAACTGGATAACACAACGTAGAATAGACAGAAATCTTTTAAAACGAAGCCAATAACTCCCAGCCAAAAAAAAAACTATTATTGGTAAGATTCCTTAAAATTAAACATAATAAGGCAATTACTGAACACCCATTACTAAAGACACAATTACAAAGAATACTGTATATTTCATGCATTAAGATGCATTATTAAATAATCTAAAGTATTCCTATAAAACCAGTTTCACCCAGTTTAAACTGTCCATTTCTGATTTTTAATTCATCACACAAATAACAGTTTTGAAGTTAAACCTAAAGGTAAAAAATTATAAGCTATATCATGTAATACAGGCAAAATTGAGTTTACCAATAATCCTAATACAACTTTGTCCATAAAGGGACTTTTTATCAATTGATAGAAAATTGAATTATTTCTTGGATTAGAGCGGTGGTGGCCAAACCTTTTCATATAAAAGACCAAAAAACAAATTTTATCATGAGCCATGAGCTGAAGGTAAATATACCAAACTATTACTGCTCAAAAAATAAAGGGAACACTTAAACAACACAATGAAACTCCAAGTGTTCCCTTTATTTTTAAAGTATATATTACATTAAAGTTACTGATTTATTTCATAATATTTTAAAATAAAAAAAAACATTACTTTAATTTGTATTGACTTATGCAGTATAACTTTTACAAAGAATAGCTTATTGCAATAAAACATAAAGGTGAACAGTGGAGTTCAATGCTGAATACACTGGTCAAGCAGAATCTGCCTTTGCCTTGATTTGCTCACCAAAGTCTCTGCATTATCCTCTGTCTGTCAGGTGACAATATGTACACTTAAACTAAATCTGATTAAGTTACTATATTTAATTGAAAAAATTTTTTTCAGCTACCTTTAAACAATAAAACAAACAAACATACAAAAGGCTACATTAGATTTGAAATGACAATCTCAGATGGGATGGTGGGCCAAATCAAAGGTTACTATGAGTCAACTTTGGCCCGAGGGCCCTAGTGTGGGCATCTCTGTATTAGAAGCACATACTATGCACTATTGCAAATGTCAGGAGATATTATGCCAAAATACTCCTGTATGATACATTTATTTAAAAATAATCTAGCATGATATCACATGTAATTTTTAAACTTCTAAATGATTTTGTATTTATGCATATCCTATTAAATAGTTTACCCCTTGTCTAGAGCTGTTTATGTGGAAATTTGAATCACATTTTTTCAGGAAGAATAAGTTTACTGTACTTTAGTTCAGTAGTATTCAGTATTTTTTTGGATTTTATAGTACTTATATATATTTATAATATAGTTTTAATGTATATATGTATGCAGGCATAATGTATTTATTATAATGTACCTCTTTAAAAGCTCAGGCATCAAACGAAATTTCCAACTTTCCTACTTGGACAATTTACAACTGTTGTAAATCTTGAATATTTTGTACCACAGGCTTAGGTTTGGCCTCCTTTTAATAATGACACCTGGCAGATTAAGATTATATTATTGTTATATTATAAAGATTTCTTCTTAAGAGTTTCACTCTAAAACCACTAGAAAATAAAAGCTAAATATAAAATTGAAGTTCAAAAACAAGCATTTGGTATTCATTTATTTGTGGGAGTTTCCAAACATTTGCAATACAATACTATTACTTATTTCCAAATGCAGTCATTTTTGACACCGAAAAGTGAACAACAAAACAATGACTATTTCTCTCCAGGATCATTTAACCTTTTTAAATCCTGTCTATTAATCTGTTTTTTTTATTTTATTTATTAGACATGCAAAAACCTTTACAAGCTTTCATACCATTCAAAAGAACTGAATGTTAAAAAAATATTAAATGTCTTCAGGCCTAGCCTGACAAAACTTTTCGAACAGATCTGAATTTGATTAATATATTAAATAGTAGATTTGGACAAACAGATTTGAATGAATTTGATGATAGTGTCTCACAAAATGAAAGGCAGAATCAGCAATCCTTTTGAGAGTCTATTTAAAGTCTTTGTGACCATGCTTTTGACCTAATTAGATTCGGAGGCCTGCACTTATTACAATTTAATAGTCTATCATCATATAACAAATTTGTTAACTTTCAACAAAGTTAATCTAAAGCCAAATCAGCTAATAAATGGACCCTCCTTGATAAATGTCAAGATACACAAAAATTAATGCATTTTAAGAAATGGTATGAAGCATGTCTCAAAAGTATTTAAGGAATACCACCGAACTGACACAGGCTAAAAAAGTAGAAGGGTCAAAACTTAAAGGGTCATCACTTATGTTGCAATGGACATAACCCCACCCAGAACCTACTATAAATATTTTCCTACCCTTGCATATATAAACAAACCTGATTCAACAATGCCCCTCCAGAAACAGAGTTGGAAAAGAATGCTCCAGGCACTGTCTATGCAGAAAATTGTAAGGTTTCTAGTTTCTGTTATGCAAAGTGGAGGCCCACAAATGTTCTGGACATCGCCTCTTGTTGTGCAGAATTTCAATAAGCACCTAGAACATAGCATGGGTCAAAGTTAATTACATAAAATGAATTAGAACTCAAATTATTTAAAGTGGTCACACAAGAATTAGTCCTGCAATATTAGAAAATTACATAATTATTAGTGTTTATTTCAATAACATTGTTCACTCAACATTGAAAAAAACCCCATAAATATTTACTGCCTTGTTTTAACTAACCTGATTCTTATCAGTTCGTCTGAAACCCATTTCAAGCGAGCTTAACCTGCTTTTAATTGCTTGCTATTTAATCAGGCTCCCTTTGAGGCATCAGCATAAATTTTCGCCAAAAACCCCACTGTTTAAATGCAGAAACTGTAAAAAAAAATAAGTTAATGCAGACAAATGATAATTTAAAGAAACTTTCTGATATCATATAATAAAATCACATCACATCCAAAAAAAAAACAAAAAAACATAGGACTTTGGACAAAAAAGTGTCACACCTAAAAGAATTAAGATTTTTAATTTCAATTTATTACTGAAAACTGCAAAAAAAAAAAGCTGAAAAAAAGTCAAACAAAATTTATCACAAAACGAAGAGTGAATATTTTAATAGTGTAAAATTTGTTAAAAATGAAACCCTGTCATTTCAAATTTTACCTTTAAAAAACTAGAATACATAAATATAAACACCAAAGCCCCTTAAAGAATAATATACATTGACAAAAATAAAAAATAAAAAAACTAAATGATCTGTGCCCTACATAAAATGTCTTAAAACCTTTTATTTGTGCTGAACAATAGCAAGCCGACTGCATATAAAAGGAGGTTGCATGACATTTCCCTGTAATATTCCATTTTTCTTATCGGACTGATAAGATATGACAGTCTATATACTGAACATTCCTAATGCAAAAATCAAAGGTTTCATAAAAACGGAAAAAAATTGATTACAAAAATGCAACAAATTATAGGAAATCCATGACTTAATTCTAATAGAATAAACTTTAAGGAATTTCTTTAGAATATCAATGAACCAGTCAAATGTTAACATGCCAAACTAACCTGTCTCAGCCACACCTGTAGCCTTTAGGAATTTGGCAATAGTTTCATGGTCCACCCCCTCAGGCAATCCACCCGTCCCTCCCTCTTTTGTCCACATAAAAAAGGGACAAGGGTCATCTTCTCCCTACTCATCCATTCACTTCTTCCAGGCAGAGCAGACGACGACAGCAAGACTCCTTCAAAATGATGTCTTCTTCATCCACCCGCTCCTACATGTCCTCAGGAGGATCTTCTCGAGTCTCTGTCGCTGGTGGTGGAGCTGGTCGTGTCACAGGAATGCGTGCCGGTAGTGTGTATGGAGGAGCAGGAGGATCCGGGGTTCGCATCTCCAGTTCTTCTCTTTCTCGATCCTACTCTTCTGGAAGCACTGGCTATGGCGCTGGCTTCAACCTGTCAGATGCCATTGATGTGTCTGCAAATGAGAAAGCCACCATGCAAAACCTCAATGACCGTCTGGCCTCCTACCTGGAGAAGGTGCGCTCCTTGGAGAAGGCCAATGCAGATCTTGAGCTGAAGATCCGCCAGTTCCTGGACAGCAAGACGGCTCCCTCTGCTCGGGACTACAGTGCCTACTATTCAACAATCAGTGACCTCCAGGTCAAGGTACTGTATGTAACATAACATGTTAGCCAAGTCAATCATTAAACTACCTTTAGGCAATAATTCACCAATTATCAATAAGAATTAACCATGATTCCTCATTCCCACAGTATATATTCTGAACATGTACAAAAATAACTGCAAGTGAGATCAAATTTGCATCTTTTTAAATACTTATTAATTCTATGGCACTATAGATCCAGCATGCTACTGGTTTAAATGGAGGCATCTACCTCAGCATTGACAACGCCAAGCTGGCTGCAGATGACTTCAGAGTCAAGTAGGTTACTTGCAATACAAACAGCACTTTTAAAGATCTGCAAAGATTTAAAGCGCTTATATCGGTTTTACTTGTGCAGGTATGAGAATGAGCTGAGCATGAGGCAGTCTGTAGAAGCGGACATTGCTGGCTTGAGAAGGGTGTTGGATGAGCTCACAATGACCAGATCTGACCTAGAGTTGCAGATCGAGGGTATGAGAGAAGAACTGATCTTCCTCAAGAAGAACCATGAAGAGGTAAAGTGGTGTTCGGTTCACACTTAGTAGTTCCTATTGATATGCGAGTCCGACAAATGCTCAGTGGTTTGCTATTGTACCTTCAGGAACTCTTGGCAGTGCGTGCCCAGATGACCGGACAAGTCAACGTAGAGGTTGACGCAGCACCACAGGAAGACTTGACAAAGATCATGGCTGAAATCCGTGAACACTACGAATCAGTTGCTGCCAAGAACCGCAAAGAACTTGAGGCTTGGTTCCAGGCCAAGGTAAAATTCTGATGTTTTTAAAGAAAGCACAGCGATGTATCAAACCAACAAAAGACTTACTTGACTGTTTTGCCTTTCACAGACCGAAACCCTCACCAAGGAAGTTGCTGTGAGCACAGAAACCCTCCAAATATCCCGCTCTGAAATCACAGAGGTTAAGCGCACACTCCAGAGTCTTGAAATCGAACTACAGTCACAACTCAGCATGGTGAGCAAGCAGATAAAATTCTTCTAAATGTGTGATGACACTGTGTTAACTTAACTTAATATATGTTTTTCCCAAACAGAAAGCATCATTGGAAGGCACTCTGGCAGACACACAGGCCCGATACTCTGCCATGCTGTCTGGCTTCCAGTTCCAGGTGAGCAGCCTGGAAGAGCAACTGGTGCAGCTTCGTGCTGATCTGGAGCGTCAAAGCCAGGAATACAAGATGCTTCTGGACATCAAGACCAGACTGGAGATGGAGATTGCAGAGTACAGAAGACTGCTGGATGGAGAAGCTACAAGGTGAGACACAACTACAACATAAAATCTGATCAAACCAACAGTAAGAGTAAACTATAGTGTCATTATCCAATCAGGATTTTATTATAAAAAACATTTGAAGATGGAGATATCTGTCTGGCATCTCTGTAAAGTCTTTGTTTCTACCTCAATAGTGTCTCAAGCTCAAGCTCAAGCTCCACTACACGCAAAGTGGTAACCATTGTGGAAGAGGTTGTGGACGGCAAAGTGGTCAGCTCATCCTCCCAATCTACAAGCGAGGTTGTGTCTCAAAAGCATTAAGCAACAGCAATCCACCTCAAGAGTGCTGAAAAACCAATAAAATGGTCTAACTGTGAATTTATAGTGTTGTCCAGTTTTGTTTCTGGTTGTGATGACATGTTTGGAAATTTTTGGGCATTTAGATTAAAAATACATATACATGTCCACCAATATTAGCCTTTTTCTGGTATGACAATTAGGATTAGAAAAAATTGAAGGTAAAAACAACTTAATTTTCTGTTCTGACGTGGTAATATACAAAATATTTATTTATAAGATTTATTAATAAAAACTTGAAATATTAAATATTATAAATTATTTCAATTCACAACAAAAAAGGGTTCACATTACACAACTACACATCTAAATTAATAAATATAGCTCTCTCTGGAGCATGCTCACACTCACAAGTTTTGACCACATTCATCATTGAGAATAGGAAGAAGCTGGAAGTCTGAAATAGTACAAATTACAGTATGCTTTATGCCTTAATACGTAAAGCAAAGCTAATATAACATTGAAAAAATTATTGTTTTTCTTACAATTTTTTTCTTGTTTCTAAATTAAGAAGCATGTTCTAGACAAGTAGATTTATTTTCCAAAAGAAAAAAATGAAAGTCAAAGTTAAGTGTGTTTTTCCTTGAAACTAATGAAATAATCTGCTAGTGGGATAAGTACAAAAAAAAAGACTAAGAAAATCATTTTTTTTTCAGTGAAGTTCTTATCTTTTCACTTTTAACCTGACAAACAACTTTGTCTCTTCAAATACCAGTGACTTTTCATACAACACCTGCTTTATAATCCCTCCTTGTCAGTCTTCTGACATGTGCAGAGTTATTTGCCCTGTGGCCTTAGAGTAAGGGTGATGTAACAACTCAAAGTCGACAGCTAGTGATTTAAAAATATTAATAAGAAAATACAAAAACTATATGTTGGCATTTTGAGCCCCTCAACAAAGACTGATTCTAGTATAAACTAACATGTTTTACTTGAAAATGTTAAAGAAAATATATAGAAGTATTTTTTTAAAAGCAGATGGCCTACATCTTGCCAACAGGAAAAATACTAATTATAATTAAAATACCAATGTATTAATTATTAATACAGTAATTAGATATTCAAACATAACATAACAAAAAGTCCATGTGTGCTATTATGCTTATAAATCAAAGGTTTTGCTACACAAACACAAAGTTAGTTGTACAAATAAATACCGCAGCCATAATTATCGTAAGAAAAGTTGGATTCAGATATTATATTTTGATTTAATCTAAATTGATCTACAATAATTAGCTACACTGACGACGTAAAGCCTAGTTTCTGTATTTTTTACATAGGCTAATCACTGGATTCAATCTTATAGACGCATTTTAACTAAACCGAGTCAAGCTTATCTCGAAACATTATCAGTCTAGAAATACATCTTTAAGATAGATTATAACGGCATGAATATTAAAATGATCTCATAATTTGCATACAAACCTCTGTGCATATTTGTGATCACCTCTGCCTGTCGACTCTCCCTCAGAAAACCGCGCCACTTCTGACGGCCGCGCGCGCGCTCTTGTGGTCGAGCTCGCGATTGACGCAGCAAAACCAAGAACTAGCATTTTACATAAAGTTAATATTTTCATATATTAATAGGCCATTTCTGGTTTTCAGAGAAGCAGATTTCCAGTAAGGTGACTTAAGAAAACTAAACGTTTTAGGTAGCTAGTATTTTCCTTTTTTTAATCGTTTTCAGCGCTGAGGTATTAGACTTAATCAAAATGTAGCCTATTTCTTTTAGGTTGAGTAAAGGGGAAAGTACTGATAATAAACTGATAATTGACCATTCGATAGTGATGAGCACAAGTGAGAGTGCATTATAGACTATCACTACATCTAGCAGTAACATTTTCAAGCACTCAGAATTCAGGCAAACAATACAGTGTACAAGGAATATGAAACATTAATAGACTTGTTAAATGAATATAAGAGGAGTCAGATGCCAATCTTAACTTGGCCAAACAGTATATGAGAACTGAAGACAAATAATAACTATAAAATGCATCATAAATATCATTTTTTTGGAAAATATTTGCACTTCAGCTTCACTGCCTAAGGGAGGAATTTGACGCAGCTTAAACTTGGTGAGAAACACACAGGTACATGCACAAACAAGAGTTTCAAACAACCTTTATAGTAAAATTGCTACACAACAAGTCACTGAAGGCAAATCATGAGTTACCAACGAGGTCAGCTTACATCATAGCGTCTTGTTTAATTATAGGCCTTTCTTTTTGCACTTCAATGAATGTTCTGTATTCATATTTTCATTCGTTCATTCCCCATCTTCAGTTACTCAACTTTATCCAACACAGCTCACTTGCATGATGGGCTGGTGTTCAAATTCTGCAGAGCTTTATTGTTGAGTAACAAGTAGTTCAGTTTTAAATGAGTGCATAATTTGAGTCAGTTAATGGCCTATGATTTTAAATATATAGGTTCTTACTGGCATCTATAATTCATGAACCTTTAACATATATGTGGGAAAATGTGTATGAAAATGTTATTTAAAATTTTATTTTAAGAATTAATCACTGAATGGTTCTTAGGGGAACTAAATTAGTTCAAGAGTTCACACTTAGCTGATGATTGATTATAAGCAAGTTTGGCATGCTGTCCCGGGAGAGAGCCCTGAGCCCAAAAGGTCCTTGAGCCCTGGGCTCCCTCCCGTTTGCAGGGCGAGAGAGGAGCTTTGAGCTCAGGTAGATCTGGAGAGCTCCCCCCTTTGTAAGAGTTGATGACAGAAAATAGTTGCTACGGAGAGATATGCTGATGGATAAAAGTTTGACTAGTGCTAAATTTAGATTGTTCAATTAACTTGTAGTGCATGTTTTTGGAATGTGGGAGGAAACCGGAGAACCCGGGGAAAACCCACGCAAGCACGGGAAGAACATGCTAACTTCACACAGAAACGACAGCCAGTCTTTTAAAGGACTTGAACCGGTGACGTTCTTGCTGTGACGCCGCAGTGCTAGTCACTGGGCCACCGTGCCGCCCTATGAAAGGAAAAGAGGAGGAGTAGTGGTGGAAGGGGGGATTCTTCAAACGAAGATGACTGTAGTAAGAAACTCTGGCTCTTTATAGAGGGTTAGAAATCGTCTGATTGGTTGGTCATACATGGTTAATGCATGACCAGCCATGTTCAATCATAATCACGTGATCCTCTCGAAATTAGTTTATAAATAAACTTCACTTATTTTTATCGCATCCTGCAGTTATACTATAGAAGAACCATTTCTGGTTCCCGAAAGAATCTTTCAGTCAACATTTTTTAAAGACATTTTAATAAAATAACTGTTTTTAAAGAATTTCTTGGAATGGAAAGATTCAACAAATGTCACAGGATATTCATGAAACCATCAAGTTCAATAAAGAACCTTTATTTTTCAAGAATGTTACAAAAAACCCACACAAAAAACTCACACCCAACAGTCAACTTTATCAAGGGAAATGAGTGTAGTTAACTCAAAATTACCGGAAAGTTAATTCTACTCATTTGAAAAGAGGTTTGAACTCAGTGTTGAAGGTAATGAGTTAATTGAATACCCCATTACTTCAACCTAAATAAAGTTCACAGTACTCATATAGATTATTTTTTAACTCAAATGGTTTGTAGTAATCGGTTTCCTCAAACAGGTTGCCTTAACTTATTGGGTTTTACAGTGCTCAGTTGGATTGAGTTCTCTCCATTTATTAGGTTTACTGTGCTCAAACTGCTTCATTTACTCAAGTGGATTAAGTTCACAGTACTCAATACGATTAGTTTATGAACTTAAAGGTTTTGTTGCAATCGGTTTCCTCAAATGGTTGGAGTTACCTTAACTTTTTGGGGTTTTACAGTTTACAATTGAACTAAAATAAAGGTGTTTTGACAATAATGCCAGAACAAAACAAAAAAATCAGTGAAGAGTTCTTTGAACCATGGTTTTCTTAGTGTGAAGGACATTTTAATAATCTAAAGAAGGTTTTTCCTCTATAAAACAAATGTTTTGTGCAAAGTTTGCATGGATGTTAAAGGTTCTTCATAGTGCAGTCCATGCCAATAAGGGTGCAACCTTGAATATACAAAGATTTTAGAGCGTGAGAGTGTTTACTACAGTAAATCCAGCACTAAAAACAAGAAAATGTTTGAACATGTATACCGAGATATTTTCAACTGAGAAAGGTTTGGAGGGGGGAATGTTAGCGTGTATCTTACTTCCTGGAGGGGATGATCAGTCAACCAATTTTACATCTCAGCGTCACCTTTCACTTTATGTGATTTAAGCTGATAGAATTCCTTGCTGTCAGCAAGTTTTGAGGTCAGCAGGTCCTTCCTTGACAGCTTCGCCAGCATATAAAAGAACTCAAAGTTTCTGCACTGTACTCACTCTCCAGGCAGAGCAGAGTAAGATCACCAACCACCATCCACATGGCTACCACCTTCTCCAGCGGAAGCTTTGTTTCCAGCAGGTCCTCCATGGGCTCCTCACGCCTCTCTGCTTCAGGTGGAGGAGGTGGCCGCATCAGTGCCATGAGGTCTGGCAGTGTGTATGGAGGTGCAGGTGGCGCAGGGGTCCGCATCTCCAGTGCATCCCGCTCCATGTCCGCAGCAGGATCAGGAGGTGGCTTTGGCTTTGGAGGTGGATTTATAAATGCAGGTGGTGCTGGTGCAGGGTTTGGGGCTGGTGGAGGATTCGGTGGTGGTGCTTTTGAAGGAGCAGATGACAGCATTATTGGCAATGAGAAGTTCACCATGCAGAATCTCAACGACCGTCTGGCTTCATACCTGCTGAAGGTGCGCTCCCTTGAGCAAGCCAATGCTGAGCTAGAGTTGAAGATACGGGAGTTTCTGGAGAACAAAATCTCTCCTACTGGAGCTGCTCGTAACTACTCTGCCTTTGAGGCTGTTATCAGTGACCTCCAGGCTAAAGTAAGTCTAATTAGGCAGATCATTTGAGGTTACTGCTAATTTGCATAATCCAACCATACCATAAAATAAGCAAAAAATTATAATAATAATTTTCTCTTTTCAGATCTTGGCCGCCACGCAGCTGAATCACACTGTACACCTCAGCATTGACAATACCAGCTTGACTGCAGATGACTTCAAAACAAAGTAATTATTTTTTACATTAAAATTATTTTTACATTAAGATGGTTTAAAATGAACACTGAAAATTAGATTTGAAACTGTTTTAACAGCGAAATTTCCAATAAATTTACCAAACAATTCCAAAGAAATGACAAGTAACACTTTGAATTCAAGGGAAATTTTGAAGTAAAAGAACTGTATTTATAACTGTTGTAAAATAGGTTAAATAATACACACATATTTAGTAGTCAACATTTGAAGTGGACCAAAAACGTTTTTCAAAACTGTCCCAAGTAAAGAATGGGTAGTGTTCACTAGTTTTAGGACAACTTTGATGAAAGACTTCCACTTCAAACATTGACTACTGTATATTTTATCCTGTTCCTTTTTGCTTTGCAGATTTGAGCATGAGCTGAGCTCGCGTCTGTTTGCGGAAGCTGAAAATGCTGGGTTGAAAAGTGTTCTCAGTGAGCTCAACATGATCCAAAAAGACCTCAATCTGCAGATCGAAGCGTTCAATGAGGAGCTGGCCTACATAAAGGCGAATCACCAGGAGGTAATAAATCATTACAAAACATTTCAGGCTAGTAGAAAAACTCAAAATGTGTGAAAAATAAAAAAAGTTATATCCTGTTATTGATGAATCTCAGAATATTTAAATTCCTCATTGAAGAAAAAGGTTATTTAGACATCTGAATCTACTTTAAAGTCAGAAATAAATATTCATTTAACAAATATTTACTGAAACATTTTTCTGAGAATCCAAAATGGTGGCATTTTTTTTAAAAATAGCGCAGTTCAACAATTTAGAGGTCAGGTCAGGTCAGCGTTATAGCTTTAAGCTCTAGATGTTTTGTTACAAATTTTTATTCCATGACATTTGAGGTCAAGAATAAACAGGGAAAGTGTTTAAAAAAAGATATGATGTATTTTCAGGACCTTCTGACCTCCCGCGATCAGATGAGTGGACAGGTCAACGTGGAGGTTGATGCCGCACCACAAGAAGATCTCACCAAAGTTCTAGCTGACATACGTGAGCACTATGAGACTGTTGTATCCAAGAGCCAGAGAGAGCTTGAAGGCTGGTTCCAGCAGAAGGTTGGTTCAATCCACAACTTAACCCTATGTCACAGGTGTCTAGTTCACAGTTCAGTTCCAACCCTAATTAAACACACCTGATCACACTAATTGCTTTAGGCTCTTGATACCTACAGATAGGGCAGGAACTAAACTCTGCAGGGCTCCGGCCCTCCAGGATTTAACTTTGACACCCCTGTCCTATATGATAAACACAACACTTAAAGGGATAGTTCACCCAAAAATTAAGGTTTATTCACTCTCAAGTGGTTTCAAAGAAGTTTCGTTCTTCTGTTGAACACTAAAGAAGATATTTTGAAGAAAGTTGAAAACTTGCAACCACTGACATCCATTGTAGGAAAAACAAATGCTACGGAAGTTAATGGTTACATTTTTCAAATTATCTTCTTTTGTGTTTAATAGTTAATGATGACTGAATTTTCATTTTTGAGCAAACTATCCTTTTAGAGTTATATGCAGCTTAGTGGGCCAAAATATTTGTCACATTTATTAAAGTATTTTATGTTTAGATGAACAAACAATTTCAGTTTTTCTACTTTAAAATGTCATCTTCAGTTCAATGTGTTACTGACATTTCTTTGTAGCTATTTGTGCAATTTACTAGCATGTGGTTCTAGACTTTTTTCATTAATTCAAAGTATTTTTGTAACACATCTCAGTGCACATGCATCAAACTAAACGACTGTATTGACACACTTTGTTTTGCAGTCTGAGACTTTGAAACAGGAGGTTGTAACGAGCACAGAGACCTTGCAGACTTCAAAAACCGAAGTCAACTCAGTCAAGAGCTCAGTACAGTCACTGGAAATTGAGCTTCAGTCTCTCCTTGCCATGGTGAGTGAGTGTGTGTGGGTGTAGAAGAAACGTGTAATGGGCTTAAAACTAAAACACTTAAAAGAAGTGATAGCCTTTCCCTCTCTATCATAATATATACAGTTGAAGTCAGAATTATTGGCCCCCCTCAATTATTAGCCCCCTGTTTATTTTTTCCCTCAATTTCTGTTCAAAGGAGAGAAGATTTTTTCAACACATTTCTAATCATAATAGTTTTAATAACTTATTTCTAATCACTGATTTATTTTATCTTTGCCTTGATGACTACATAATATTTTACTAGATATTTTTTAACACACTTCTATACAGCTTAAAGTGACATTTATAGGCTTAACTAGGTTAATTAGGTTAACTAGGCAGGTTAGGGTAATTAGGCAAGTTACTGTATAACGATGGTTTGTTCTGTATAGACAGTCGGAGAAAAAAAATTAGCTTAAAGGGGCTAATAATTTTGACCTTAAAGTGGTTCATAAAAAATTAAAAACTGATTTTATTCTAGCCAAAATAAAACAAATAAGACTTTCTCCAAAAGACAAAAATATTATCAGACATACTGTGAAAATTTCCTTGCTCTGTTAAACATCATTTGGGAAATATTTAAAAAAGAAAAAAAATGTAAAGGGGGGCTAATAATTCTGACTTCAACTCTATATCCAAGCGAAATGAATTCTCCCACTACATAAAGCAAGGGCGGGACTTTATTTTGAATTGATTGAATGGTTGGGGGTTTCCTATTGGTGGATCACATGTGACTGACAGTTTGATCCCACCCTCGCATCACTCATAAGAGATATTAAAGCAGGAGGGGGGAGTTATTTGTATTAATAATTGCGAATAATTACGAATAATTCTGAAGCGAATACGCTGCAATGCTATACTTACTTAGATTTTTTTTTGTCTTGTTTCTAGTCAAAATATCTTAATTTTCTTAAATCAAGATGCATTTTCTAGACAGCAAACAATATTGTGTTATCTTGTTTTAAGAAATAATATGCTAAAATAAAGTGAGTTATTCCTTAAAACAACCAAAATTATCTGCCAACTCACTTAATTTTGGAATAATATTTCTTAAAACAAGACAATATTGTTTGCCTGTCTAGGAAATTCTTCTTGATTTAAGAATTTTTTGGTACTTGGACTAGTAACAAGACAAATATCGAAATAAGAAAATCATATTTTTGCATTGTAGTGTAATACAGAGTTATTCATTTATAATCAAAACAATATTCCAAGACAAAATATCAATCATCAATGAATGTCAGAAAATTAATTCAATTAGTGCATTGAATGATGAAATAAAAAAATAAAAAAGTAGTAATGTCATCTATTGTATATTAGAAATGTTTTGCTCAAGCAGAACATGTCCAAAGACGGTATTTCAGCATTAACATATTACCTTAATAACAATGTTTTTGTGTGCAAAATATGAGAATGCACTGTGAGCACAAACATTTGAATCTAACATTACTAAGTTAGTAAGTAGCCAGAGTCAAACAAGCCAAATCAGACTTGTTTATTTATGAATAAATTTAAAGTGCGAACTGCAAAGTGTGCAAACATTGTAAAAAGAAATCCGTAAATAAGATGTTGCCCTCTGTAGACCCACTATGCGATAGATGCGGTCAAACTCTGGCAATGCTCGATCACATGTTTTGGAGTTGTCCTAAAATTGTTAACAGATTTTGGTTTTTCAGTAAATATCAAAAGTGGTTGAGGTAAACAAATATACCCAGGCCCTATTTTAGCTATATTTGGTGTCAGTGATGAGTAGGGCCAGACGGAATCTGCGGACGTTTTTTGCAATTTCTGCGCAGATATTTGGTAAAAATCTGCAAATTTCTGCGGAATTATTTTGGGAGTCTCATAACTAAAACCTTAATATGTGTAATTTAAAAACTGAATAAATTCAGATTTACACACATTTACTCAAGTAAATAAACAGAATTAATGATGGGCTAAAAATCTGCGGAATTCTGCAAAAAATCTGCGGAATTCTGTGGAAAATCTGCGGAATTCTGTGGAAAATCTGCGGAATTCTGTGCTCGCAGATTTCGTGTAGGCCTAGTGATGAGGCAGAGCTATCTAAAATCAAAGTGCAGTGATTAGATTTATAACCCTTTTGGCACGCAGATTGATTTTAATAATTTGGAAATAAAAAGATCCTCCCCGCTGCTCCATATTAACAAAAAAACTTCATGTTCTGCCTACAGTACAACTTGAGAAGCTCAGACTCATTCATACATTTTCTTTTTGGGAGTCGCCAGAGCGGAATGAACCGCCAACTTATCCAGCATATGTTTTATGCAACGGATGCCCTTTCAGCTGCAACCTATCACTGGCAAACATCCATACCCACTCGTTCACACACATACACTATGGACAATTTAGCTTACCCATTTCACCTATACCACATGTCTTTGAACTGTGAAACCCACGCGAACTTGCAAAGTCCACACACAAATGCCAAGCCGAGGGTCGAACCAGCGACCTTCTTGCTGTGAGGCGATTGAGCTACCCACTGCGCCACCATGACGCCCCTATAAGCTCGGACTGTCCCTCAAAAATAAAACTAGGAATTTATATGTAATATGGAATCCATTTGAGTATTTTAATAAGTGAGTAGTGATAGATGCCTAGTAGATACACCTCAAATCCCCCCCTCATTTTTTTCTTTTTCTTCTTTCCCCCTCTTTTCTGTTTTTTTGTTCTCTTTAACATATAATATTAACATGATGTTACAACTTCTTGTTTAAAATAAAAATAATAATCAATGTTAAAAATTTTATAAAGAGAACGTTAAAAAATATCTGTAAATTAGCAGTTTTCCCGTATTTTGTGATACATGTTTTTATTTTTTATTGTATTTATGCTTTTGAACAGCAATATGGGAGCTTGATCTTTCTTCCAACAACTTTAAAACCTTGAAAAGTTAGAATTATTAACATTTATTTATTAACATTTTTAATAGTCTAAAGTGATATATTATCTGGGTTGGTGTTGTATACTGTATTACACCATAAAAATCTTTGTAATAAACTGCCAGTACATTTTCTATATTATTTCTTAAACGTTATATTATATTACCAATAAAAGTCACTTTGTTAAACTGTAGAGTTGAATTTAAAACATTAAAAGTCGACAGAGCAGAGATCAACATCCCATAATGCAATTCACAACTGTAAATAAACAAAATACGGATTAATTAACATATCTATGTTTTTACAGTGCATATTTAGTTTATAAAACCTGGTTCATTCTTTGTGGATGCCAAACGTTATACACATTGTGCTATTTTGTTCATTGATTATGTATGTTTTTCGCAATATCACATAGAAAGCATCCATGGAGGGCACATTGAATGATACTCAGAATCGTTACTCAATGCAGCTCTCTGGCTACCAGGCACAGGTGAGGAAATCCTTATAACAGATGTCTTAAGTCAACCCATCAATCATAAATGACCTGAAATGAGTTGGTGTTAAATGTTCTGCCTTTATACCTCTGGCTTTTTTAGGTGAGTGGGATGGAAGGTCAACTTGTGCAGCTCCGCGCTGATCTGGAGCGCCAAGGGCAAGAGTATCAGATGCTTCTGGACATCAAGACCAGACTGGAGATGGAGATCACAGAGTACAGGAGACTGCTGGATGCAGAAGCCAGCAGCAGGTAAATCCCAGACCTGCAGTATAGAAATCAAACATGCTTTGCTCCTTACCGTAATGTTTCCCAACCATGTTCCTGGAGGCACACCAACAGTACATATTTTGAATGTCTTCCTTATCTGACCCATTCATTTGAGGTTTTGGAGTCTCTTCTAATGTTCTGAGGAGTTGATTCAGGTGTGTTTGATTAGGAAAAGGTTAAAAATGTAAACTGTTGGTGTGCCTTCAGGAACAGGGTTGGGAAACACTGCCTTAGCATACATGCAGACTGAGAAACACATTCTTTCGCTATTGTTGACTTCAGTTGAATTCAGTAATTCAGTCACACTTTACAATAAGGTTTCATTAATGTTAGCTGATGTACTTCCTAACATTAACTAATGGTCAAAAATACATGTGCAGTATTTATTTAATATTTACTAATGCGTTATTAAAATCTCAATTCAAACTTGTTTAAGGGATAGTTCCCCCAAAATGGAAAAAAAAATCTGTCATCATTTACATACTTTATGAGTTTCTTTCTTCTGCTGAACACAAAAGAAGATATTTCGAAGAAAGCTGGAATCATTTACCTCCATAGAAAAACAAATCCTATGGAAGTCAATTGGTTACAGCTTTCTTTAAAGTAATTTATTTTGTGTTCAACAGAAGAAAGAAACTCATGAAACCACCTGAGGGTGAGTAAATAGTGAGTACATTTTCATTTTAACCAAGGTGAATTAACATGAACTTACAATAAACAACTTTCATTGACTACTATTAACAAAAATGAATAAATACTGTAATAGATGTATTGTTTATTAGCTATGTTTCCATCCAAAAATGCGGATGAACTTTATGAGCAAGATTATTGCATAACAGACGTATATAGAATAAAGCAGCGTTTCCATTCAACAAATTAAAGTGAACAAAATCGTCACTTTCTGATTAACCGGCGCCAAATGTCAACAGTAAAAACTGAATTTGCTGCAGTAGGAGAAGCTGCGTAAATCGTTTCTTCATTTAATAAATGACTTGCACCTCAGAAGGCAATCCTGACATGCAGCGAACGCACAGTGGTGTTTGAAGGTGTCAGATTCTGGATGTCATTAATAATTTAATAACATTAATCCTTAAACGGTACGGCATTTTAGAATGACCAACATTTCAGATGTTTTACAATGTGCTCATCCTGCTGGTTTGTCCATTCACACATATTTTTATCATCACATGATCTCTTATAACAAAATCACATGACCTTTTTTTAATGTAAATACTGGAATTTGTGTGGTAAAAGTGTTTCCATCGTAGTTAATGCGCATCTTTTCTTATCAAATAAAAAGTTTATCCTACTCAGTTATGCGCATATGTTTTTTTTATGCGCACTTTCAAAATTTCTACGCATTTTGCCGTTTCCATCAACCGTTTTTTTTATGGGCATATCCAAAATGTGCATAAAAATAGGTGGTTGGAAACATAGCTATTGTTTGTTTGTGTTAGTAAATACATTATCTGACATTAAAGGTGCTGAATGTAAGTGTTTTACAAAGCATAAAAATACCATAATATGTTTGCAGACATTTAAGAAACGTGCAAAGTGAACACTTGCTTATCTGAGAAACAATGCTGAAGTCAGATATTCTGCTTTGAAAATGTGCATTACATGCCTGGAATGTCTGTCTTTATTTTGGTAATTTAACCTGCCCAATGGCAGTTTAGCCAATAATATTTCAGCACCTCAGGTTGCTTTGGTGTACATTCAATCATGAAGGCTCCCAATGCATGCGTCCATGACCAAAATGCGACCTCCTGTGGACAGTAGCAGCCTCCAAAATGAGACGCAGATTCAAAGTTCCACATGAGGTTATTAATTAGCAAATAATATAAATATTAAAAAAGTAAACATTAGGTGAGCAGGTTACGTTGTAATTAGGGCTGTGCAAAAATATTGATACATCTAACTATCGCGATAATTTCTTTTACGATAGTGTATCGATAGTCCAACCTCAAGTATCGATTCAAGTTGTGCCAAACGACCTCCTCCTTCGCTCCTGTAGATGTCGCTAACTCACGATCAACAATACGCCAAGTTGTACAGTATCAGAAGTAAGCAAGAGTGAGCATGGCGGAAAATATAAAGGTGCCTCCAGCTTTTAGAGCTGGCATGTGGCTGCACTTTGGTTTTAACGCTATACCAGGGAGTACTGAATTAGACAAAAAAAAATACCATTCGTAAGCTTTGCAATATATATAGTTCTCTGTTCAATCACACTGTGCAGTTCTAATGAATTGGAATGAATGGTAAATAAATTGGAATTAGAATTTTAATTTGTCTGCCGACTTTATCAAGTTGTCAATAAATGTAATGTGATACACATACTAAAACAAACTATTGCAATATATCACAATATTTATTGCATCGCAATATATCGTGATATATTGTATTGTGACCCATGTATCGTGATATGTATCATATCGTGAGGCCCTTGCCAATACACAGACCTAATTAGAACTCGTGTCCTAACAACACGCTTCATGACAAGATACGCAGTGATAAGCACCAGAGGAAACATGACAGAAGTTTAAATACAGCCATTCAGAAGCACAAAATAGTGCACTTACTGCACTCCAGCAAAATGGTAAGATTTATAATCTAATTAATACATATTAAACCTCTTTAACATTATTATATGCAGAGATGTATAAAGTACTAGAGACCCAGACTTAAGTAAAAGTACAAGTGCTCTATCAAAAAAAATGACTTGAGTAGAAGTTGAAGTGCTCTTTAAGCACAATACTTAAGTGGAAGTACTAAAGTATTCAACATTTTTTGTACTTAAGTTTTGCAAGTAGTTTATTTAAAAATTGACTACTCAAGTACTAAAAGTAAAAGTACAAATATTGTGTTATGTAGTTATTTTTTAAAAAGCAGTCAAAATACATTGTTTTGTTTATGTTAAATATCCTTTTTGAGGCACCGGATTAAGCAGAACAAAAAGAGCCATGGTTTACGATTTATAAATAAATAAATAAATAAATAAATAAATAAATAAATATGATGGGTCAAAAACACCATTCAGCGTGGCAGCCTTTATAATAGACAGTTAACGTTATGTGAACATTGCAGCATGATATGAACCGCGGGTAGCTAATAGTAGTTAACTTATCTAGCTCTTATGGATAGCTCAAACTGCTGTTTTGTGTATTATATTATCTTTAACTTGACATGTTTCTTCAAATCCGACGGTAGAGTATGCACTTCATTCTATATGAACTGTCTTTCACTCCGACAAATACAAACATTGGTTCTAAATAGGGTCACGGGTGGTCTTTTTCTTCATCACCACGAACAGTTGAAAGTGAAGGAGTTAAAGGTGGAATTTCTGGGTTTTCCATGTCTAAAACAAACTAAAGTGCTCTCTCTTCTTTGATTGTCTGATCAATGAATAATTGATTCGTAACATTTTTATAATTGTATCGAGTAACTATGCAACACATAAAAAATCTACTGGAGTAAAAGTATTAAACTCATCGAAAATATGTACTGAAGTAAAAGTAGAAGTAGGAGAAAAAATCAATACTCCAGTAGAGTACAGATACAACCTTTTAGTACTTAAGTACAGTATTGAAGTAGTTCTACTTCGTTACTATACATCTCTGGTTAAATGGCATTCAAACTCACATCATTAGCATTTAACACTGAATAAAGCACATGAGGTGTACCTGAGGTAATCTTTTTCAGTTTATCCTGTTGTTTAGCTGCAGGAAATAGAAGCCATTTCTAAAATATAAATTTCAGGTGTTGGTTAGGATAAAGACTCCTTTTAATGTGGAAAATATTCCTTCAATCGAGAGCCATTGCTTTTATTTACAACACAATTTAAATCAGCCTTTGTTGGTGTCATCAATCTGGCAACCTGCTCTTGCGTGTGTTTTGAACCAGGGGTGCAATACCTAGTTCAACCACTGGGTGTCAAACTTACACACTGCAACTTTAATACAACCGTATTGTAAAGTGTTAGCATTAATTCTCATAAACAACACATGTAGCTTTATACACAGACATTTGTAACATAATCAACATTGCAGTCTCCTCTTATCAATTTAATGCACTTTAACAAAAGTATTGTTTTTATGTAAACTTACCCTTTAACAAATCTTTTTACTAGTAATGTAGACAGATTTGGGGTTTGGTGGAAGTTTGTGGTTTTAAGCTTTAAATGCTATAGTACAAACCGGGCATTACAGGTTTAACTGGTTGTTGTTGTTTTTTTGTCTCCAAACAGCCTTGCAATTTCTGGCAAATCAGGCTCCAGCTCCTCTTCCAGCTCCATCAGCACCACTAAAACAGCAGTGATCACTGTTGTGGAAGAAGTGATTGATGGAAAGGTGGTTTCTTCCTCTTCCACATCCCTTGTTAAGTAAAGCACACCAGATTCATGTCGGTTAAAGAAACATCACGCTCCCATCATGCTGTCAAAATCTGGTGGTTGTCTTTGAGCATTTACAACAATAAAGCTAACGTCAAAGACAGAATGTTTGTGGTTATGTCATTTATTGCGTATGCTTGTTTGAAAGTAAAAAGAGGGTATGTTAGCATTAGCATATTAGCATCCCATTATGCAAACCCTTAAAATGAAGTGTTTTTTTATGATAAAGCTGCCATCGCTCTGTCAAATAGTTTTAAACCACACATTGCAGTCAAACAACTTTGCTAACTAAGCTGACAGAGCCTCAGAAATGTAGCAGTGCATGAAAATATGCAAATAAGTTAAAGACAATAATTTGCGGTCTCCAGAAACATACAGTTGCAATCAGAATTATTCAACCCCCTGATTTATTAGCCCCCCTGTTTATTTTTTTCCCCAATTTCTGTTTAAAGGAGAGAATTTTTTTAACACATTTCTAATCATAATAGTTTTAATAACTCATCTCTAATAACTGATTTATTTTATCTTTGACATGATGACAGTAAATAATATTTGACTAGATATTTTTCAAGACACTTCTATACAGCTTAAAGTGACATTTAAAAGGCTTAACTAGGTTAATTAGGTTAACTAGGCAGGATAGGGTAATTAGGCAAGTTATTGTATAATGATGGTTTGTTCTGTAGATGGAAAAAATAAATAGCTTAAAGGGGCTAATAATTTTGACCTTAAATGGGTTTTAAAAATTAAAAACTGCTTTTATTCTAGCCAAAATAAAACAAATAAGACTTTCTCCAGAAGAAAAAAATATTATCAGACATACTGTGAAAATTTCCTTGCTCTGTTAAACATCATTTGGGAAATATTTAAAAAAGAAAAAAAAATTCAAAGGGGGTTCAATAATTCTGATTGCAACTGTATATAGGACTACATTTTCAGAATGAGCCTGTGTTGGAAAAATGTTAGGGCACACTACACTGACTTTTTCTTTTTACTTTACTGAATTTTTTTTTTACTACACTGCACAGTTTATGTTGCTGGACAACCACTGTATCAACGGTCTTGGTGCTGGAGCACGTGATGTGGTGCACTTTTTCCTGCACAGTTTACTTTTTTAACTACAGGCCTCCACCTCCGACAACAAGACCTCATATTCATTGATAATCAAGGGTCGCCACAGCGGAATGAACTGCCAACTTATCCATCATATGTTTTATGCAGCATATGCCCTTCCAGCCACAACCCAACACTGGGAAACACCCATACACACCCATTCACACACATACACCACGGACAACTTAGCTAATTCAATTCACCTATACCGCATGTCTTTGGACTTGTGAGGGAAACCTGAACACCCCAAGGAAACCCACGTGAACACAGCGAGAACATGTAACATCCACACAGAAATGCCAACTGACCCAGCCGAGGCTCAAACCAGCGACCTTCTTGTGATCGTGCAACCCACTGCGCCACCGTGACGCCTACTTTGGGCATGTATTATGCAAATTGCTAACCTTGTGCACGCAAACACTAATTTAGAACTCGCAAATAAACAAACAGAAAAACAAGTTTATGTGTGCGTGTAAATACAAAAAATGTACGCAATCATTATTGAATGACACTGAGTGTTACTAAAAAAAACTTCCATATAGAATTTTTACAGTTTTTTTACTTGTATTCTGAATCATGTAATGCTGTTTGAAATGCATGCTTGTCCAGAAAGACAAAGAAAGCTGTTAGTTGTACGCATATCTTCCTTATGCTAAAACAGATATAAGATAAGAGATAATATATGGTACTACAGGGTCATCACAGGGTCAGATTGTACAGTGATAAAGCTGTTAACATTGCATAATCTTTATAAATCACTGCTGCTGCTGTCTTAAAAAATACCTAAAAGGTCATGCTGGAATGAAAGCTAAAATGACAGTCGTCAAACAAACAAATCTGGTTATTGTTCTGATGAACCTGCTTTGCGTGGGGTTCACCTTTCTATTATACAGCAGCTCTACACAGAAACTGCTCATGTCGAAAAACATCAACCGCAGAAGTTTTGTCAGCCCAGCCCAGCTCAGCCCTGCCCGTAAAAGAAACGTGGTTTGGTCAGAAAGCAGAATTCATTTGAATCGAATACACCCATGAAGGTGGCAATTGAAATGTCTTGTTGAAAATAATTGTTATTTATGTAACCTGTAATCTTTGTGCAATCTCTCTTGATGACAACTGCTGTGACACTAGATTCAATAGAGACGATTCGTGTGGGGGTTTTTAAACATTATTGAGAGAAGTTATGCAATGTTTACACAAGATCTTCAAAAATGGCAACTAGAAGAATAATATGCAAATATGCAACAAAAAATCATCATGACACTGATAGTAGAAGTTGAGAAAGTGAAGCAAAATTGCACAACCACCACCCTCTGTTATTGTTGATCTTCATTCATTCATTCATTTTCTTTTTGGCTTAGTCCCTTTATTAATCTGGGGTCACCATAACGGAATGAACCGCCAACTTATCCAGCATATGTTTTACACAGTGGATGCCCTTCCAGCTGCAACCCAACACTGGGAAACATCTATTCACACACATACACTACAGACAATTTAGCTTACCCAATTCACCTGTACTGCATGTTTTTTGGACTTGTGGGGGAAACCAGAGCACCCAGAGGAAACACACGCAAACAAGGGGAGAACATGCAAACTCCACACAGAAATGCCAACTGACTTAGCCGGGGCTCAAACCAGCGACCTTCTTGTTGTGAGGCGATTGTGCTACCCACTGCGCCACCGTGCTGCCCCTGATCTTCATTCACTCTATGAATAATGCAGTGTTTTGTTTATTCCCCTCAAAAAGGTTATTTTTGTGACTCTTTAAAATAAGCTTGTGTAGGATATTAAAGACTGTTTTATTCTAATTTTAAAGCTATATTTGTTAGGCAGATTGTGCAATAGTTTGGTAGAGAAACTAAATGTTTGTTCTGCCACTAATGCGCACATTGACAAAAAGAAGGTGCAGCAAATCAGCATACCAGAAAGATTTCTGAAGGATCATGGGATTAAACACAAACTACAGTTTAACACAAATAGCAGTTGTAATTCATTCATTAGTTTTCCTTTGACTTAGTCCCTTATATTATCAAGGGTCGACACAGTGGAAAGAACCGACAACTATTCCAGCATATGTTTTACGTTTTCATAGTACTGGGAAACACCCATAAAATCATCACACACACTATGGCCAATTTGGTTTATTCAATTTACCTATAGTGCATGTCTTTGGATGGTGGGGAAACCGAAATAGGAAACCCGCATGAACATGGGGAGAACATGCAAAGTCCATACAGAAATGCCAAGTGGCACAGCCGGGACTCAAACCAGCGACCATCTTGCTGTGAGATGACAATGCTAACCACTGAGCCACCGTACCACTCCCAGTTTTAATTTATTAATAATAATCTAATTATTATCATTAATTGGCATGAGATGCAGCGTTGCATAAAAATGTTTTTCTTCTTTTATTTATGTTGGATATAAACCAAAACCTTCCTTTCAAATTATAATACAGAATATAGATCTTGTAATACAGATCACCTTCTTACAGACAATGTCATTTTATGAATATATACATAAAACATATATTTATGAATCTCGTATTATGAATATAAAATAAATAC
>CAIGQZ010000253.1:6256097-6288400 GCA_903798205.1 Danio tinwini
AAGAACCTTTAACAGCCATGGAAGCATTTCATTCCACAAAAGGTTCTTTATTGTGGTAAAAGGTTTTTTATAGATTCTTATTCAAAAGATTCTTCGGGAAACAACTTTTGTTTTTCAATAGTATCACTGTAAAAACCCCTTCTTAGTTCTATTATTTTTAAGAGTGTGATGCAAAGGGAAATTGGGAAAACTATAGGTTGCTGTTGAAAGTGGTGTTAGTGAGGCCAGCAGGAGGCGCTCAACCTGCGTTCTGTGTGAGTCCTAATGCCCCAGTATAGTGAAGGGGACACTATACTGTCAGTGAGTCTTTCGGGTGAGACGTTAAACCGAAGTCCTGACTTTCTGTGGTCATTAAAAATCCCATGGGACTTCTCGTAAAGAGTAGGGGTGTAACCCTGGTGTAGTGGCCAAATTCCCTCTATTGGCTCTTACCAATTATGGCCTCTCAATCATCCCCATCCACCGAATTGGCTCTACCACTGTCTCTCCACTCCACCAATAGCTGGTGTGTGGTGAGCACACTGGTGCCGTTGTCCTGTGACTGCCATCGCATCATCCAAATGTATGCTGCACACTGGTGGTGGTGTGGGGAGACCCAAAACAAACATTAAAATCCTGCCTTCATTTAATCGCCTTCAAAGCTGTATGCACCATGCTTATTTAATAACATTTATAATTTAATAACATTTACATTTATAAATTAGTTCTTACATTTACATGTACAAACTAATTGTAAATTAGTTGTAAATAACACTTGTAATATATAAGATGTACATTTTAGTCTTGTTTTTTTTAATTTAATGATTTTGTTAGTTTTTATTTTGCATTATTTTGCATATTTCATTTTAATATTTAGTTTGAGCTTTACTAATTGGGGTTAAATACACGTACGTTAAAGAACAAAGCAAAGTTTAGTGTTTGCACAGCATATTCACTACTGTTTAAATCTTTTAGTAATAAAATGAAATAATTATTTAAACAAACACTGAATCCAGAACTATATAAATGAAACAAATAAAACTAAAAATTATAAACAATTCAGATAAACACCTTTATATTAAAGATCACGCCGTATATTCAGTTAAACATGCATGGTTGGCTTTCCCAGTGCTGGAAGGGCATCTGCAGCGTAAAACATATGCTGGATAGGTTGGCAGTTCATTCCGCTGTGGATTAATAAAGGGACTAAGCTGAAAAGTGAATGACTGAATGAATGGTTTGCATGTTTTAGTAAATTAAGAAAGGATAGAACACCTATTTTGTGTATATAATTATGAGCGTGACTGATATGTTTGTCTGTAAATCTGCTTCTACAGGTATTTCACCAAATAGCCGCAGGTCCCATTTTCCACCATAAAATGAGTGCTTATTAATTCAGAAAAAAAAATTATGATAATTTGGACTAATTACCATTTAAATTCAGTTTTGAATTTTATTTCAATTTTAAAAAATATTTTTTAACCAACAGTCTAAGTCGTAGTTTTTGTTTACTAAATAACCTTGGTATGTACTCCTTCAATATCCTCATATCGCGCATAAGAGCTGAAGAACAGGACCAAATTAACACATACCTGATGAAATCCTCTGTGTTTTAGGTCACAGTCCTGGAGGAGCAGATAGTGCAGCTCCGAGCTGATCTGGAGCGGCAACGTCATGATTATCAGATGCTTCTGGACATCAAGACCAGACTGGAGATGGAGATCGCAGAGTACAGGAGACTGCTGGATGGAGAAGCCACGTGAGTATAGCTGCTGATTTCTGCACCTTCGGGCCCGTCATTTAGATACAAATCCTACAATTAAAAGAAAATATGATGCTTAAAATAACTATTGTCTTTCTTCTACAGTGTCAAAACTACCTCCTCTTCCACCTCGAGAACAAAAGTCATCACAGTCGTGGAAGAGGTTGTAGATGGAAAAGTGGTTTCCACCTCCAGCTCTTCAACCATGTCTGACAGTCGCAGATTGATCTGATATAATAATGCCTGTTTGAGTTTGCAGTGTATGCCCAAAACTGAAAACCAAATAAAACAGCATTTTACAGTGTATTCTGACTGAAGTGTTTGAGGTACTCACACTTGTCATTCAAGAAAATACAAACAGTATAAAAATAGCAGGTGGCGCTCCTCAATGTACATATTTGTTTAAGCTCTTTCAGTTCGACTTAGGTTTTATTTTCATCGAACTCGTCTAGTAGGCCTTTTTGTTACTCTAAGAATAATTAGAGAAAATAATATTGAATAATAATAATAATAATATATTATAAAATATAATATAATTATCACTATAAAGTGCCTGAAAGGAAAAAAAAAAGTTTGAGATTTTTGATTTAACCACATAGTTGTTAATTAGACCTTAGGCGGTAAGAAATTTATGTCGGTCAAGCTTCTGCACTTTTTATAAAAAAACTGCAAGCAGAAAAACAGTAAACAAACCTCAAATTGTGTCAACCCTGTCATGGATAAATTCAAAGTATTATAAGTATATTTTCAATGCAGTGTGATTATATAATGTATGTTTTCAGAAAGGTAATGTGTCCCTTTACCAACCCAACTTTATAGATTACAGAAAAAGTCTATTTATAATAATGAAATAATGGACAAAACATTTATTTCCCAACAAAATATGCAATCGTTGCAGGTTCTTTTCAAAATAAAACCCAAGATCTAAAATATTTGTCAAACTTTGAAACAATATTAACTGGCCCTTTTTGGTTAATTAAGAAATTACACAAGATGTTTTGCTGAGGTTATGAATAATTTGTTTATTTATATATAAAAATAAGATGACAGGGTGGACATTGGCATGACAGGGTGGACAAAGGCTGTATTTAGTGAACTAAATATGGAGGAACATTTGAAAAACAACAGGTACAACAAGAAACATTAAAGGGTTATTATAAAAGGGTTATAAAAGTTTTCAAGAATTCAACTTCTGTTTTCACTAATTACTGCAAACCACTGAGCCACCATGCTGCCTCACCTGTTATCAAATAGGTTTTATTAATATGCAAATTAATGGGAAAATAAACAATTATTGTCCTTAAAATTAAACTAAATTTGCTAATGAATCTTTACATTGTACTTTGTATTGGAGGAGTGAAGAGAATGTTGGAAGCAACTCAAGTACCTTAATAATACCGGGGTTTTTTTTTCAGAATAGATATTCACATAAATGTACAAATACTAAAGACTGTATTTTTTTATTTTAAAACAGTCAATGAGCGCCATTATATGGACACTAAAAAGATATCCTTCTATAGATTGAGACAGCTGTTGCCGAAAGGTTATTTTCCACTCATACTGCATCTACTGGTGTAGTATGTATAAGTGTTGTAACAAAAGTATGCCTACCAGCATTAACTAATTAACAATAAAATATTAGATAAAAACAAATGATTTGTGACAGGGTGGACAATGACAGGGAGGACATTTTTGGCTAAAGATAGCATTTATTCAACACAGGTTGTGCCTGCAGCTTGCAAAGTGTTTCCATATTTAAGCTCTTTGTATAGAGTTTAAAAGCTATATTTTTAATTTCTGTTTTTTTTTTTAAATATTAATTAATGACCCTGCGATAATACTAGGCGAATTAGTCATTGTTTACATCAAGAACGATAGCTAGCGCTAGCACAATAAGCACAACTTATCAAAAGCGCGCGCTTCAGTTTTGTCACTTGTCAATTTAACGTTTAACTGTTGAGCTCAAAATGCTAATTTGCTGTTATTTTCTCGCCTTCACTTCATCCAAGGTAGGTGACATTACGCCATTTTGCGTCAATACTGCTCCAAACAGTCCTTTGCTTCATTAAAACGTGAATTGAAACAATATTATCAAGTTATACTTATTGTTATCGATATAAAGGCATAAATGCCAATTTACTGGTTTCGACATCAATCAGCATCCTGAAAGAGAACTAAAACTTTTCTGTTCTCTTGGAAATGTTGAACGTTTTTGGTCTGAATGTTTTTCTAACGTTTCTGTAAGTTTACTTTTTGTTTGGCTTTTGAAATATATTTAGATAATAATTGAATAAGTGACTGAATGGTTGTCAATTAGCCAGTAGGCTACTATGAAATGGCCGTAACTTGCAGAGGTCCAAAGAAATAAAATTGTGATTCCTGTTACTTTACACTTACTGTATAACAACTTTTAGCTATTAATTTCGATTCATTTAATCGTTATTACTTGTTTTGGCTTATTTGTACATTTTATTAAATGCAGCATCCTTAAATTTCAATCATGCAAAATCTATTTTACTGTAATGAAGTGTTAGCTTACATAAAAACATGGATTAAATCTGTAGCGAACTTTAATTTTAGGGCGCAAAAAATAACCTAAGTAACCAGGACAAGTTATATTTAAGTTATAAAAACACCCTTCAACTTTCTAGATGTTTTTATGGTTGCAAAAGTTTGCCATAAAAATACCCACAAGGGAATGTCCTGTATGACACTGTTTAAAAAAAACCTCAGCATATGCTGGTACGGTATGTTTGGATGCTGGTCTTGCTGGTTTCAATGCCGGTCTTGCTGGTTTCAGTGCTGGTCCTGACAGTGCTTGGTCCCAAGACTAGCATCAAAACATACCCTACCAGCATATACTGTTTTGTTCAGCAGAGAAGTTATTTTTAAAATTGTGCAACGTTCTGGGAATATTATTTTTTTGTTTTCAAAAAATAAAACCACAAAAGAACGTTCTACATTTTATTTTAATTCTTTAAAAATAATCAAAGGAAAAACTAAAACAACCTTTAGGAGAAGATTTGCTGGGTAACCAATTTTTGGAAAAAAATATATGCAATTGGATAGGTTTAAAGCCATAGTTAACCCAAAAAGTTTTAAAATGCTACTGTTTACTCTTCTTCCACTAGTTTTAAACGTTTCTTAATTCTGTTAAATACTAAATAATATAGGCTATTATGAAGAATGTTGGAAACCAGTAGGCATTGACTTCCATAGTAGATTTGTTTTCTTAAAATGTCAATGGTTACCAGTTTCCAACATTCTTCAAAATATCTTCTTTTGTGTTCAACAGAAGAAAATGATTTGCAACCACTTGAATGTGAATAAAGAGAGGAAATTCTCAATTCTGTGTGAACAAGCCCTTTATATGTGTATATAAGCAATTATAAAATATATAATTATAAAGGAATTACAAACAAGTACAAAAAGTAGTGTTGATTACTTACATTATCTTGAAACATGAGCAGATATGTCGACGCCAGCAGACTAAATGACGAGAAGACAGCGACCTCTGCTGACCACCAGATCTAAAAATCATGCGCTTGAAAATTATATCAAAATTAAACATCATCCAAAAAACATCAAGAACTCTTTCACCTTAAAAGAAACGTCCCTTTAAAATTAAAGCCATGATAATAGCTACTTTTATATTAATAACTCTACATCACAGAAAGCAATCTTTAAATCCTTTTTGGCGTCCAATGTTGCAAAAGAAAATATCAGCCAGAAGCATAAACACAGATCTGACTCAGAAGATCCTGCTAGGCAAAACACAGCTAGAAGTCATTCAGGTTGGTACACAACACATGCATTTATTTCTCTAATTACCCTGGAACAGCTAGGAGTTCAGTGGGAATCAAGCATTTATTCTTTTCTATTATTAGTCCACATGCTTAAAAAAACATGAAGCTACTGGCAACGCATTACACTGTTAAGTTTACTACACTTTGAAACCATTTAACATTACTTAATGCAGTTTAAATAATTACAAAGCATGGACAGACAATAACAACTGCCTGTAACAAAACAATAACATTCATATCTTAACATCTGCAGCATTTTAACGCACACACAGCAAAACAAAACATCCAAATGTCTTTGGTTCATGCTTAGTTTACTTTAACCTACTTTAGACTGGCTCCCTTGTGAAAGTGGAGACTATTGGGACACCAATTAGGTGATAAACATCCATAATAACTATTTGGAGTCAAACAAAACAAGTTCAACGATTCTCAGAGGACTTAAAAATATAATCAGTGCTGGAGAAAGAAAGAACTGGCCCATAGAATTACACTAAAATTAATACACAGATCAAAACTGCTAATTAATATGCTAATTAAATTTACTCACTGTTTACACTCAATTGTTTCCAAACCTTTATGACTTTCCCTTTTCAACACAAAATAAGTTATTTTAAAAAATGTTGGAAACCTGTAACCACTGACTTCCATAATGGGAAAAACAAATACTATATACTACCTGACAAAAGTCTTGTCACCTATTCAAGTTTTAGGAACAACAAATAACTTGACTTCTATCATTTGGTATCAGAAGTGGCTCATATGAAAGGCAAAGGCTTCTAGATTACGCTTATTTCACCTAAATAAAATATGATCATGCCTTGATTTTTAATTATTTAATTAGGACAGTAAGGTCTGACTGCTTAGACAAAAGTCTTGTCACTGAACAGAAATAATGTACAGTATAAAAGATAAAGTCATGGTGCAGTGGAAAAAGAATAAATATTTCGTCTGACTCCCATGAGCTTAGAGGACTGCATCCATACATCTCTGCAATGACTCAAATCGCTTATTAATAAAGTCATCTGGAATGCCAAAGAAAGTGTTCTTGCAGGACTCCCAGAGTTCATCAAGAGTCTTTGGATTCATCTTTAATGCCTCCTCCATCTTACCCCAGACATGCTCAATAATGTTTATGTCTGGTGACTGGGCTGGCCAATCCTGGAGCACCTTGACCTTCTTTGCTTTCAGGGACTTTGATGTGGAGGCTGAGAAGTGAGTGAGTTTAGCTGTCCTGCTAAAGAATTTGCCCTCTTCTGTGGTTTGTAATGTAATGGGCAGCACAAATGTCTTGATACCTCTGGCTGTTGATGTTGCCATCCACTCTGCAGATCTCTCACACGCCACCCATACTAAATGTAACCCCAAACCACGATTTTCCCTTCACCAAACTTGACTGATTTCTGTAGGAATCTTTGGTTCATGCTGGTTCCAATCAACCTTGTGCCACTTTTCCAAATGATCAACTACAAGTCAAGTTATTATTTGTTGCTCTTACAACTGGGATCAACCACAATAATTTTGTCAAGTATAAAAGTCAATGGGTACTGTTTTGGAACTTTCTTCAAAATATCATCTTTTAGGTTTAACAGAAAAACAAAAAAGCCAAATAGGTTTGAAAAAATTAAGGTTGAGTAAATAACAAAATTTTCAGGGTTTTTTTTTTTTTTGTGAAATATTGGGATAAACACAAATGCAGTATGTTTGATTTTTTACATTAAAAAAAATCAACTATTTCTTGGTCTATCATATCTGATAAAGACTTTTTTTATGGCTGCTAAACTATTTTTGTTGTGGATTAAGTATTTTAAATATTTTTTAAAAACCAAATCTGATTGAAAGCATATGTGCACTGTGTTTCTCCAACAAACACCAGCTCTGTAAGAAATTCCACACAGATGATTAAGGCTACGGTCAACAAATTGTGCTGAACACTTTATGACTCATAAGAATGACATGTAAATATAAAAATCTGAAAACATTTGAACAACTGATACCAACAGAAACTATGGTTTAGTTTCTTGTAAAACCTCTATGACATTTTCACATTGTTTGGTGTGCTTTGGCAGTAAATACAGCTTTTATTGGAATAGAAAAAAAAACAAAAAAACTAACAGGTGCTGTTAAACTTAGTTTCACTGATGACATTTTAACTATTAGAAAGGCTCAAATATTAAAACAGTCACACTAAACAATCATTTAAATAATATACCAGCTTTAACATTGAGGTTTTTTTCAATGTAGTTATTAAATATTTAAAGGGGGTAGATCATCAAAAAAATTTAAATTTACTCGTGTTACAAAACATTTAGGAATTTCTTAACTCTGTTGAACACTAAACAAGATATTCTGAAGAATGTTGAAGGAAAAAAGCCATATAGGAACAAAAAATACTTTGGAAGTCCAGGGCTGTCATTATGTCTTCCTTTGTGTTCAACTTTAGCAATTGATTTTAGGTGAACTATCCCTTTAACAGTTGAATCAACTATTTTGCATTCGGATTTATGAGTCACTATTGACAAGAAACCTCTTCAAATGCTCAGCAAACACATTTAGACGTTTATAAAATAAAAAAGATAACAGCAGATGATCAGTTTTTAAACATTAGTTTCTTTAATAATTCATTCCAGTACATGGTTGAAGAATTACATATTATCAATAAACGTGTACACTGAGTATTTTACTGGAGGAAAGAAAACTAGAGAATGGCACTCACTACAACACAGATCAGACAAGATACAAAGACTCTCTGTAAGCTGACTGATCCCAAACAGACACTTTCAGATCAGAAAATCAGTCACGACTGTACCCAAAAGAAGAGTAAGAAAAAGAGGAGACGTAAAGTATGAAAACATATATATTTTATAATATATTTATATATATTGTAGCTTTTATAAAAACAAAAAAAACAAAAGAGTAATACTTTTGAGACGTAATGAGGTTTCTTTTAGCTACTATCGTTACTGAGACTGCTGCCACTGCTAAGATCGGGCCGTTCTCGTTTGTGGATCTGCTCGTGTGCTTTGAGATGACCTGATTGGCTGAAATTCTTGCCGCACTGCTGGCAGGTGTACGGCCGCTCGCCTGTGTGAATCTGCTGGTGTGCTTTTAGATGTCCCAAGCGACCGAAATGCTTGCCACACTGGGTGCAGCCGAACGGTCGCTCCCCAGAGTGAATCTTCTCGTGCGTTTTAAGGACCCCTGAATTGCTGAAAGATTTGCCACACTGGGAGCAGCTGTACGGCTTTTCGCCCATGTGGATTTGCTGGTGATTGCGGTAACTCGTCTCTTTGCTGAAGCTCTTGCCGCAGAGCGAACAGCAGAAGGGCCGCTCTCCTGTGTGGCTCAACTGGTGGGCTTTGAGTTCCTTGGTTTGACTGAAGCTCTTTCCGCACTCAGCGCAGCTGAAAGGCTTTTCGCCCGTATGCAGCCGCTGGTGCGAGCGGAGGTCGTCCGCTTTGGTGAAACCTTTCGGGCAGTGCGCGCAGGTGTAAGGTTTTTGCCCTGTGTGGATGAGCTGGTGCCTTTTCAAGTTGCCGGCCTGACCGAAGCTCTTTCCGCACTGGGAGCAAGTGTAAGGCCTCTCGCCGGTGTGGATGCGCTTGTGAGTTTTCAGGTTTCCCAGGGTGCTGAAGTTCTTCCCACATTGAGTGCAAGAGAACGGTTTCTCCCCTGTGGGGTTACGAGGTTTGCGTGGCGTCGGCCCATGGCCTTTTGTGCTGGTTGGGTGGTGCGCTGCCTGCGCTTTGTTTGCATGGACTGATGTAAGTTCGTAAAGAGTGTTGGAGGAGAAATCAGAGTCCAGCTTCCCCATGCTGTCGATGAGGGTTTCTGGCCGGAGTTTGTTAAGCTCTGTGCGCAGCTCCGCCATGTGGATGGACTCCAAGCCATTCATTTCAGTCTTGATGTGGCTGGTCATGAAGATGGGTTCGTACTCTGTCTTGATGGTGCCCAGCTCGCTGGCGTAGTAGCTGTGCAGGTCCGAGTGATGCTCCGACTTGATGTACTCCAGGCTGTCCGAAACGTGGCTAATGTAATCGAACACCAGACTGGGTTCATAGTGTGACTTGTAGGAGTCCAGCTCCGTGCTGTGAAAGGAATGGAGGTCGCTGTGGTGCTCGGATTTAATGTAGTCGAGGCCGCTGATCTCCATTTTGATCTGATCTGAGCCCAGCTCGGCCGTGCTAAGGGGCTGGATCACTGAGAGGTCCACGGTGCGGATGGGGTCCAGGTCCGGCTCGCTTTTGATGCACGGCAGCATGGCCATGGGCTCCACGATCTCCGAGGCCAGCGAGCTGAGCGTGGGGGTGCTACATTCTGACGACAGCATGGTCAGGGTCGGCGTGGCACAATCCGAGTGTAAAGGGTCATGTGGAGGAGTGCCGCATTCAGACACTAAATTATTTAGTCCTAAAGTGATGCATTCTGTCTCCAACTCCGCCATCCTGGTGGAAGCGAGTCCACCGTCTGACCGAAGCTTCCGTTATGAGGACGATACCTTACTTTCACAGAGATAAAAGTGGGGTTCCTGAGTGGGGATTGTCACTGCTGCCACGGCAACCTCTGTCGTGGGTTAGGAACAACCGTGAATCCCCTGGCTCCTGGAGGGGAAGGACACAAAACAATTCAATGAACAAGATTAAGGACTTCTTTTAATGATTTTAAATTCATAACTTTGAATTTTGAACCCAAGTTTGATATCCTGATGAAGTAGGAATAGGCATGTACTAACATGAATTATTATTAATGCTAAAAAGAATTCACAGGAGCACATGGATTCAAGTAAAACAACACCTCCAGCAAGAGTTCCAATACACTCTTAATTACTCCATGGTCCAGTGGTAAAAAGAATAGACTCTGATACAGAAAATAGTGATTGTGCTTTATCTGTGGATTTGGGGAATTGTGATTTTAAAAAGTTGTTCTGTAAGTGCTTGATTATAAAGATTTAAGCTGAGTGGAGAGTTTTCTTTTCCAAGCAAGCAGGAAGTTGTTTTTTTTGCACAATATCATAAAAAAATGTGTGCAAAACTGATGCCTTTACTGTGCATTTTATTATATACCACAGAGCATGATGGGAAACGTAGTTTGTCAAAAGTCTGTTTTGTTATAAACAGTCATATAAATGTCATGTTTTGGCTAGCTTTAATGCATTTTTCCAAAATAAACTAAATTCATGCAAACTTGTATTGCTTTAAGTACATTAATAATTACAACTTTTTCTCACATGCTATTATTTTGGTCTTAAAGATCAGTGTGTGGCATTCATATGTAATGAACTCAAATTAAACTATTCCAATATCTTAAATGAGCCATGTGCAGGACATTCTGTTAAATGTTAATCTACTCCAAAGTCAATAGCATCAAAACAATGCTCAATTAAACAAATTCACACCATTTGATATTTTGCATGCACTTTAAACGTCATTTCAAAATGGCTGTTTCTTGAATGCATGTGACAAACGTATTCATGCAAAACAACATATTGACACGCATGGTGTGCATTTGCAATGCAGCACATTAATACATGCTTACAGCAAATATGCACGAAACACTTCAATCTGACATGAGCATCTACACCTCAGGATGTCAAAGTCAGCCTGACACATTAGATAAGCATTACAACCAGATGTTCACGTCAGGTTTATTGACAAAAGAAATTCACAATTTATATAAAAAACAGATAGATGCATGAAGCAGCAAAACAAAAGAGCTCGATTCGCGCTGGTGTAATTACAGCGTCGTGTCATCCGAGTAATTGTGTGTCTGAAAGTGCACATTTTAGGCCGGCGAAAATCGAAATACTGAACAAAAACATATATAAAAGCTTAACATAGACGTGCAATATAAAATGCGCAAAAAATCTAGTCGAAGCTCACTGAAGGGAAAAAAAACAAATCAAGCAACTAGTCAAAGGCAGCTTCGCTAGTTCGCCACGCATCATGCACTTTTCTGCTGCCTTTCTTGAATCTGGCGGCGTTTTGCACACAATAAATCTTTAGCATTTTTTTTCCTACAACGGAACAGTTAAATCCATGACGACCGGGGACGGCGAACGCGCGATACGAGCACGGAACGAGTGTCGAATAGCGGGTACATCGGCACGCAGGGTGCGTTTCGGTGTTTCCAGCGGTGGTGATGAAGAACATACAAAGGCAGGAGGGTGAAAATGCCACAGCTTCAGCGTGCGCGAGCCAGTGGCCATCTTGTTTGTAGCTGAACGGAGCTGCATCAGCCAACTGAACGATCCGCTGTGGGAAAGTTGAGCCAGCTGCAACTTTTAAACGCAAACGTCGACTCGTTCACCTTTGCGTAACAATGCAAAAACGCGACCGAAGAGCGTACGTGTTGTTGAGTTGCACGACTGTTCGTGCACACTCTCATCACCACCTATCAGGAGGAGGAAAAATAGATGAAAACAGCTTGAAAGGACGCATTGGCGACTTTCTCTCTTTCTTTTTACCTGTTCATTGCTTTTTTCGGCCGTCAACGCGCCGTTAGCGGAACCCACATCAAACCCCTACCGGACCCGCCACGTCCACCTCGGCCCCAGCGTCCAGCAGCCTCCCTGTCGCACACACTCCTTCTCTTTCTCTCTCTCCTCCCTCTCATTGACTAATTCCGCTTCGTTTTCACTCCCGTTGTCGCTTTCCTCCGGGTTTCAGCCGTTCCACTTCCGTCGTAAAAATGTAAATGCGCGCGCAGCTTCGCCGTTTTTCTAAGCTGCTACTTTGTTTACTTCCGACAAATGCGCGTTTTTTTTATCGGAGGACTCTGAGGGGAAATGAAATAAACATCTGCATGGACTAAGATAACAGTGTTACTGTGCTGCCAGATGTTCTCTGACTCGTTTAAATGCTATCTTTATACATCACCCGGAGGATAAGCTTCGCGACAAAAGCTAAACATCAAATGCTCGGGCACTTCAAAGTGAAGTGGATTAATAAATATCGCGTGATTAGCATTAAACGATGATTATGTAAATGAGGAGACCTGCATTCCTTTGCAAAAGACAATGGAGCTGTGAAAATATACATTGCAGCTAATGAGTGTAAATATAGCAATTCTATTAAACAATAAATGTAAACATCTAATAAATAAATGATGCGATTAGGTTAATGAGATGTGTAAACTACATATGCAAGATGAGCGATTTTCAACCAGATACCATTGTTTCAAAAAGATTACACATTGAGTTATGAAGTGGGAATATGCACAAATTAGCATTTAATAATAAATGTTTAATTATACATTACTTGCATGAATGCCTATACTAAGCCTATAAATGAAGAATATGGTAGGCATGAGGTAATGGTAGGCATGAGCGTCTTTGTGTCCCACCAGCGATGATATACAGCCAAATCGCACTGCTACTCATGTGATATTGCGTTTATACAACAGTTTTGACAACATAATCGTGTATGTAAAAAAAGATATCAACTACGAGAGTCTCAAAATAGTTTTGTATGAGGAACTACTTTCTTCCGCCGTTCATTCACATCTGCAGCTGATGTCAGAAGAGCAGAAACTACTTTTAAACAACTACATTCTCTCCTAAGAGCCTCAAAAGTACATTATGTTGCCCAACAGCTGCAATATTTGTCAAACTGTAGTGAGTTTATTGATCTGCTGTCACTATGTGAGCGGAGTAATACACAAGAGTGAAGAGGCTGTAAAAGTTCTGATATTACAGAATATCGCACAGCTATCAGCCAATCAGAGTCGAGAACCAGACCGTACTGTTGTATAAATGGGATTATGCACAACATATAAATAATAAGTAAATAATGACAAATTAATATAATGAATTAATAATGATGACAGATGTTACCAGTCTGGTGAGTGATTCTAACTGTGTGTAGCTGTTTACCAGTGTTCTCCCCATTGCTTTTGACACAAATGCTTTGGGTGATCTGCCAACTGGGCTAAAAAGAAACAAATTCAAAAGAATAAGAGGCAGCAAGACCTGAGAGGAAAGAAATAATCAATTATCATTAAAACAGATGGAAATTTAAGTAGCTGATTTTACAGCATCTATAAACTTTATTCACTCCTTGCTCATTTTGCTGTTTACAACACTAAAACTACACAGATTTTAAATTGTATTCTGACAGAGAAAAAAAAACTCAGGTAAAAGTTAATGTTCACATAGGCAATGCTTTCTTTAAAAAGAACATTTGGATGTTGGCGTCTTTTGTATCTCACACACTGCAGTGTGCAGCAATTTCCACAGCTGATAGAGATCTAACTGCAAGCGTCACACAGCTGTTACTGCTTAGACAAATCATAATAGCATCAAACAGGAAGGCTTTTTCTTTTTAAAGTTGCATCTAGCTGGAGGACTTTACTGTAAAATTTATTAAAATGCCAAACCCTTTGGGCCATTTCATTAATTGCCTTTTGCACGTCTGTGCATACATGCTTAAAATAACACTAATTTTATTTTTTTTTTTAAATAGGCACATTTTACAACTCCTCTAAAGGTAAACTAAAGTTAAACTCTAAAGTTTTACGGTTTTTGAATCCATTCAGCTGACCTCCTGGTCTGGCAGAAGCACTTTTAGCTTAGCTTAGCATAAATCATTGAATCAGATTAGACCATTAGCATCTCACTCATTTTTTTTTTAAGTTTTAATAATTTATATTATTTAATGGTGGACTCTACTGTTGTTACATCGTGTGCTGAGACAGATGGAAAAGTTGCTATGTTTAAAGTCGATATGACAAGGAACATTACTCTCATTCAAGGAGTTTTTCTGAACCATGGCAACAACAGGGCATCGACAAATTAGAAAACAACTTTTCATAAACCAGTGGTTTTAGCACACAATGCAACCACAAAAGAAAATATCTTAAAACTGTTGAGTTTTACCATTTTTGAATATATTCAGCTGACCTCCGGAAGCACCTTTAGCTTAGCATAAATCATTAAATCGGATTAGACCATTAGCATCTCAAAAAAAATATGTATTAATAGTTTTCCTATTTAAAGCTGGACTCTACTGTTGTAACATTGTGTACTGAGACAGACAGAAAATGAAAAGTTGCTATGTTTAAAGTCGATATGACAAGGAAAGTTACTCCCATTTAAGGAATATTTCTGCACCATTGCAACAACCGGCACATTGACAAATTAGAAAACAACTTTTTATAAACCAGTGGTCTTGGCTAACAAATGTAACCACAGAAGAGTAAAGATTAAAACTGTTGAGTTTTATTGCTTTTGAATCCATTCAGCCAATCTCTGGGTCTGAAGCACTTTTAGCTTAGCTTAGCATAAATCATTGAATCGGATTAGACCATTAGCATCTCACAATTTTTATTTTTTAAGTTTCAATAGGTTTGCTATTTAAAGCTGGACTCTACTGTTGTTACACGGTGTACTTAGACAGACGGAAATTGAAAACTTTCTATTTTCTAAGTCAATATGACAAGGAAATATTCCGTCATTGAAGGAATTTTTCTGCCCCATAGCAACAACAATCGCATTGACAAATTAGAAAACAGCTCATGTACCGTTTCATATACTATTGGTCTCAGTACACAGTGTAACCAGAGAAGAGTAAAGCTTTAAATAGGAAAATTATTAAAAAACTTGAAATTATTTGAGTGAGATGCTAATGGTCCAATCCGATTAAATGACTTATGCTAAGCTAAGCTAAAAGTGCTCCCGCCAGACCCGGAGATTGGTTGAATGGATTCAAAAATGGTAAAACTCAACTGTTTAACTCTAGGGGAGATGTAAACTCTAGGGGAGCTCTAAAAAATGGAGCATACTTTTAAAAAAACTATTCCTTATAGATTCTTGCAATTGTCCTGTTCAGAAATACACTGCAAAGATAAACAACCAATCCTACCATAGCAGACTGTTTGGTTGATACAATTCAATACTCAAAACAAAAATTAAGAATGTAACAGTTGCATTTTCCCACCTTTTAATGTATTGCCATAATTCAAATGTACAACTACTTCCAGTTACATTAAAATACATTTCAGTGATATATATATATATATAAAATCACTTTTTTGGGGGAAAAAATGAAATCAAATGCTGGTTTCAAAAACAGGCATTCACAAAATCATCCAATCAAAATACAAATATACACAACTTCCCTTTTGTAACCATCTGATCACTGACCAAAAATGTTGTGCAACACTGGAAAGATTTATCATTTATTTCCATGTTCGTGGTTCATAATTACCTGTGCACTTTCTAAAAGTCACAAATATCAGTTTGACAATCACTTTTTTTTAATGTAGACCTGTATATTTTTGCAAAAATTGCTGAATGTAAACCCAAATATGCTAAATTTACATGAACAAGTCCTGAGATAATGAACTGATAAAAAACCCCATCTGATTTCAAAGTAATGCTTTCAGACAACCAACAAAACTGAGGTATGGATGTTTAGAGTAACAGGAAAACAGTGCAAAATATATATTGAGAAGAGAAATAAAATGGGAAAAGAAAATTAATACTAAGCATTTACTGGTCAAATGCTAAACTCTTAAAGATCCATTCAAAGCGACTATGCTGTAACTTAAAACTACTAACCATGATCCATGGAAAAAGAGTTGATCCAATTGGTCTGGTACAAGAACAAGTGTTATTTTCAATACACAAAACAGATTTGTAAAAAAAAAAGGATAAAAGTCATCATCATGCATCACATAAAAAACATCAAAATTCTCAAGTAAGTTTGTAGGAATAATGCAGATCTGTGGGCGAATGAAGGACTGCATCACAAACTCATTTTACAGATTGTTTGGCTTCTGTTTGCTTTGCTTCATAAAAAACAGTGACCAATTTCTGACATCAATGCCAGTCAAGTTCCATCACGACCGACTGCAGACGCAAACACAATTTCAGGCACTACATACAGCACAAAGTTGCAATGTCGTTTTTACAAGAAACCGCATCACATATTCACCAGTACTAACTAAATAAATAGCTACGCCCCAAAATGAATTTGCATGCTAATTTTCTTCAATTGGTGCTCATAAATAGATGAGCCTACAAGAGGCTGTCAAAGGCAAAATTGAAGTCCTTCAATGGTCATTTAAATTGCTTATTGTGACTTAGAATACACTACCTGACAAAAGTCTTGTCACCTATCAAAGTTTTAGGAACAACAAATAATAACTTGACTTCTAGTTGATCATTTTGTATCAGAAGTGGCTTATTTGAAAGGCAAAGGCCTCTAGATTACGCTTATTTTAGCAAAATAAAATATGATCATGGCTTGATTTTTAATTATTTAATTAGGACAGTAAGGTCTGACTTTGCTTAGACAAAAGTCTTGTCACTGAACATAAATAATGTAAAATATAGAACAAAGTCAGTGGAAAAAGAATTAATATTGTGTGTGACTCCCATGAGCTGCATCCATACAACTCTGCAATGACTCAAATAACTTATTAATAAAGTCATCTGGATTGCCAAAGAAAGTGTTCTTGCAGGACTCCCAGACATCAAGATTCTTTGGATTCATCTTCAATGCCTCCTCCATCTTACCCCAGACATGCTCAATAATGTTCATGTCTGGTGACTGTTCTGGCCAATCCTGGAGCACCTTGACCTTCTTTGCTTTCAGTAACTTTGATGTGGAGGCTGAAGTATGAGGAGCGCTATCCTGCTGAAGAATTTGCCCTCTCCTGTGGTTTGTAATGTAATGGGCAGCACAAATGTCTTGATACCTCATGTTGATGTTGCCATCCACTCTGCAGATCTCTCGCATGCCCCCCATACTGAATGTAACCCCAAACCATAATTTTTCCTTGCTGATTTCTGTGAGAATCTTGGGTCCATGTGTGTCCCAATAGGTCTTCTCCAGTATTTGGGGTGCAGATCAGAATAAAAAAATAGACCTTCTGCCATTTTTCAAATGACCAACTAGAAGTCAAGTTATTATTTGTTGCTCTTACAACTGGGATCAACAACAAGGCTTTTGTCAGGTAGTGTGCATGTCAATACACCAAACTCTACACCTTGTTCTTTTGGAGCAGTTCTTAGTGCATTTTAAAAAATGATGTTTGTTTAGGCATAAAATGAAGAAGGCAATCATGCTCAGATCTCCACCAAACAATTGCTCCATGGTCACTTGGCCCACTTGAATGCAAACTATGGAGTGGTGAGAAAACCGTCAAACCATGCTCTATCCTGATTTATGATGAGTTATGTATAATATTTAGTACTAGTTTTGCTAATATCTATCAGAATGACTCATGCATTACCCTAAAGTTTAAAAAGACCATGTGAAATTTGGCCAGACTAATATTTCAAAACTACTTAAACCACTCTTTTTTTTTTTTTTTTTTTTTTAAGCAAAGAAAACCACCATAAATCTGCAGATCTTTAGTCTTTCAATTCAGACGAGCGAAATTCTGGAATATAAACAGACGCTATGACCAATGACATGGCAGTTTACTTGCATGTGACTTTATTGCCAAATGTTGGCTTGAGAAAGTGATCCAAGCCGAGAAGAAATTGAATCTACCTTAGGATAAAGCAAAGAATTTACAGGTGTGAAAATACCCTTAAGCCCAAAGTATATTTCGGTTTTTATATGCATGTCAGGGCAATGTTTCTCAACCACATTCCTGGAGCAGGACCCGCTCTGCACATTTTCCATTGGTGCGTTTGAAGTCACATATTTCTATATTGTACGCTAAAAACAGTATGCGAGCCGAGTAGTATGTCTGAATTCTTAGAATTTGAAAAACAGTATGCGAGAAGATCTCGAATGACCTACTACTTCTGGTGAGATTCTGAAGGGCGCATCCGATGGACACTACACTATCCCAAGATACATCGCTAGAGAATTCATGAATGGGAGTGAAGCGATGCCACTGACATGGGTAGGTCACGTAATCCTGACAAAATTATGGATATAGACCATTTTGAGGGATATAAACAAAAACAATGGTCCCAACGTATTTCCTGTTTTACATTTTTAAGTTCTATAGCTTCCGAGAATCCAAAAAGAGCCACATATTAATAAATAATGTTATGATAGCTGTTTTAATGTTAAGGTATGATTGAATTGCCTCTTGTTACAGTAATTGAATAGTTTGATAACAAGCAGGAAATGTTTATGGGCCAATGACATGACAATATTGAAATGGTCTATAGTACATCCAAGTTCATTTCTAATGGTAAAGTAGTACATTAAATTCAAATGCAGTACCTACTGAGTAGTAGGTGATTTCAGATGCAGCCCATGTCTTTTTAACCAAACACACCTGATTCAGATCATCAGCTCATAAGCAGAGACTGTAACTGGTGTGACAGACAAGAGACATCCAAAACATGCAGTGTTGGTGGTTCTCCAGGAACGTGGTTGAGGAAACACTGGGTTAGGGTATGCATACAGTGTGTGTGTGTGTGTGTGTGTGTGTGTGTGTGTGTGTGTGTGTGTGTGATGCAAATTGTCACCAGCATTGTGTTGTGAGCACTCAGTAAGATTTTTCTATTCATACAGCACATAAGCAATTTGTTTTTCACTTCATAATTAGCCTGAAATGTGTAAAAAAACTGAACCACTTAATGTAATGACGAATCAGGGAACGATATGCATGTCCAGATTACCAGTCTGAGAGTGACTGTGGTTAGCCACACATCGGTTTTCAAAAGTTTGCATTTCAGTTCATCTATACTAAAATGATCGCCCTCATTTCCAAACTAAAATGGGGTATTTTGCATTTTCAAAATGCTGCATTTTCATGGGTCGAAGATGCCGGAGTAGTGTGAACAGCAAGGGCCTGTACCATGAAGCTAGATTAGCTGGCTACAGTTAAGTTTCAGATTAGTTTGCACCAATTCTGGGTTTTAGTTACCATTAAGGTAGCTCTGATGCTCCACAATACCATGATAACAAAGACTGATTAAACTGAAACTTAGCTGGCTAGCTAGCTAAATCCAGCTGGCCCCAGTCATAACCATAACAAAAAAACGTACTTGTTTTTAAAACAAAAACAGTGTAAACTGCTTCTTCTAGAGCTTTGTTTCTATTATCTATGGGGTATATGCTCAGCTAGTGTTATTCAGCTAATAATAAACATCCGGTGAAAGCTTAATATGACTATTTTCATTTTTATAAGGTTCCTTTTACAGCATCGATGTTGTAATGTAATTATAATACATTCAGTTAAATAGACTTAAGCATTCATTTAGTTGTTCAAGTGTAAAACAAGATGAAAAACGCCTTTAGTATCAGCAGGTGAGAGAGCAGAAACTCCATTGAAAATATAGGGGTAAAATAAATTGTCATCTTTTAAAAACATGGCGGGGGGAAATGAAATTTAATGCAGTGCTTCGTGTCTGGTCTAAGACCCACTTTATATCGTTTATATCGATTTTTAAAGAAATCCGACGTTAAACGTGGCAATTTACCGGAAGCGCTGAGGCTGGCTGGCTGAAATTAAAACTCAAAACTACAACATACACAAAGTTTATTTTCTCTCGCGTTTAGTCATGATGATGGATTTTTTTATGTATTTCATAGCTACAGAACTAGCCATTATTATTATCATTATGATTAATAGATGATGTGTCGTCCAAGTTAATGCAATTTGAAGAGTAACAATGTTATTGGCATTCATAAATCTACATCATGTACACATAAAAAAAACTGAATAATACTTTGGGCATTACTAATATAACCAATTCCTGTTCAGATCCAACAACTCTAAAGTAATTTAGACTTTGCAAATAAAACCAGTTGTCATAATTCAATGTCATTCTGGCCACAAAAGGAAATACTTGTTTATTTTTTTGGCAAACTTTCTTTTCTATGCTCATCTATGAAGTTTTTTTTAACATTTGTAATTACAAAGAAGTCAGAACTGACTAGCATCACTGACTATGCGGTTAAAGAAAATCAAGAACTGAACACCAAGTATTTAGTAGTTATAATTAGTATCCAAAGGGTAGGGTGCTAAATGAACTAATCAGCTTATTGAACGATTAAATCTAGGCACTAGCAAAATATGACATACTTCATTATAATCTACTAATGAAGATACTCAGTACAAAAGAAGCTTAAGAGGCATGATGTAACATGTAATGGCCCATAATAGTAATAATAGTAATAATAAAAAAGTACATGTGGTCGAAAAAAGGTTTCCCTTCATTGTAATCTTTGGGTTGCAAGTTCTTGGTACCTTCCTATGGGAACAATAGATAGCATAAAACGAAAAATAAGCCACATTTTTAAATGCACAGTCAAATAATATGTAGGCCTAAAGCCGGTCCCATTCCATTTTGTAAACTTTTTTTGATTCGGATCTTAACTTCTAATATTGCAGAAGTCCCAAAAGATATGGTCCCACCGATGAGGTATTGATCCAAAAAGTGACAGTAACATCTTGTACTTTTTTCCCATCATGCTTATTACTGGCAGGGATATTGTAAAAACTTCAGGGTCGAGATTGGGAATGTGCATAAGTGAGAATCCGCTGTTATCGTTCCCATCGATATAGGGTCCATCCGCCATTTTAGAAATGGTAACTACTTCCATATGGAAGACTCCATATTCAGATATATGCCACTGACACTGGAAAAAACAACATATCAACAACTGAGCATTTCTCCAAGTTCAAGATGTAGAGCAAACACTACACGTAATCAGTACAGGAAGACGCTACTCTAGTCGAGGATACCAGGAAAGTCAGATCCTCTTTGTGAATATAGTGAAGGATTAGGAACTTGAAGTTTCTGTCAAATGAACTTTTCTCTTCATCCTGCTTGCAAACTGTTCCCTGGTTGTGCACGTCATGCAATGTTGACTATTGTGCATTAAAAAAACTGTACGCAATCTTCCATCCATTTTGACAGGTTAATGAAAACATCCAAAAAATCCAGTATGACATCAAAACGTAAGAGGTATTTCATGTTGAGTACAAAATCAGAAAAGATGGTCGCGTTGATCGCAGGAGACGCGTTACACTAACTCTGTGGTTTGTTCGATCACATTCAAAACTTTGTTAAACGAAAAAAACAAGACCAGCATGCTACAAGAGACGTAACAACTGCGCTCCTTTCCTGTTACACAACAGCTTCATATAATGTTTGAAATATTTACAAAGGTCTTTTAAACCTTGTGTTACGAAAAAGAAAATCACACTCAATGAAAAAAAAAAAGTCGATTCTTATTCTGATGGTCTGTACAGCCCTACTTTGATATTTACAATGCGTACACAGCTTGTCGTTACTAACATTTGTTGTTTCTTTAGTTGATATTTGAATCCCTAAAATTAGGGAACTGAAATGAAGGTAAAAAGCATCTGAAGATCCTCAGAGTACCTTCAAACTAACAAAAAAAAAAAAAGCTACAAGCTATTAATTTCCTTCAGCAGAACTTGAAATGAAATTTACCATCTTGACCAAATTGCAACAAACATTCCCTTTTTCAATTAATTTCCTAAATTTCCCGATCACATGACTTTGTCCGTGTGCGTCCGTAAGTGAGCCTGAAGTCTCGAAGACTGGGAAAAACTCTTTCCGCATTGTGGGCACCGGTTGGGCGTTTCCTCATGCGTTTGCCGGTGAGCTCTGAGAAGATGTGCCCGGCTGAACTTTCGCCCGCACTCTTTGCAAGCATGGGATTTCCTCCTACCTTTGTGTTTTGAGGACTCACATCGGTTCGTGGCCTCGTCATCATCTTCACCATCCTCCTCATCTTCATTCTCTTCATCCTTTTTCTTCTGGTTACTCTTTGGGCCTTTGCTGCTTTGTGAATCGGCTGGTTCTGTGGACACTTCCACACTTGGAGCAGCATCCATTGACTCATCGTCATCCTCAAGCAACTGGGAAGGAAGTGTCAGGAGTCTTTGCAACATTGACGGGGATCTAATTTGAGAGTCGTCACCTATGCAAAAAAAAAAGAAACATTGAATTGCTTTTAAATTTGAGATGTATTAAGCCTAGGACACACTAAGCTAATGCTAAAGCGCTAGAACTGACATAAATTAACTGTGTTGTTGGTTCACGTCGATGCATCAGGACTAAAAAGCTGCATGTGAACACATAAAACATGAGGGCAGTCTACTGAAATTCCACAAAGGGAAACTGAAACTTGCGATGCACACTTACAAAATAGCGTTTAGTAACACTTTTACAGTACTTGTCACTCATCATGAAAAGATTTGCTTGTGCAAATAATTTATTCATTCATTCATTCATTTTCATCCGATTTTACGGGGCCAGGTCGTGTGTGGTCGTCTTAGGAGATAACCCCAGACTTCTCTTTCCCCAGACACTTCCTCCAGCTCCTCCAGGGGGATACCAAGGCGTTCTCAGGCCAGCCGAGAGACATAGTCCCTCCAGCAAGTCTTGGGTCTTCCCCGAGGCCTCCTCCCGGTGGGACATGCCTGGAACATCTCCCTAGGTAAGCGTCCAGGAGGCATCCAAAACAGATGCCTGAGCCACCTCAGCTGACTTCTCTTGAAGTGGAGGAGCAGTGGCTCTACTCCGAGCTCCTCCCGGGTGACAGAGCTCATCACCTTATCTATAAGAGTGCCACACTGCGAAGGAAACTCATTTTGGCCTCTTGTATCCGAGATCTTGTACTTTCGGTAATGACCCAAAGCTAATGACCATAGGTGAGAGTAGGAACGTAGATTTCTTAAATATTGCAAATATTTGACAAATACATAAAAACTACAATAAAATTGCTTCTTTGTGTTCCCCTTAGACTTTGAATTGTTTATTTGGTTACATCACTTCGGCTTTTAATCTCACACTCTGATTTGATGCCAAGCAACCAATTAGAGTACTCTCTTTTGCCAATGTTTGACACTGATTCTACATGTTGAATTAGGCCAATGTGTTGTGATGCTAATTCCACAAGAGGTTACATGAGAAACACAGCAAACAAACTAGCCGGACAGATGCTGACTGACTGCCTGATGCTGCCCAATTGATAGTTTTCAGTCATGTAATCTGTGCGAAGAACTGGCTAGCAAAAAAACAATGGGCCGTAATGGCAACTACACTGGCATCTCCACAGAAATGCAGCACAAATGCAGCCTGTCATATTTCCATCTATTTTAAGCTATGAATCTGCTCGGTAAGAGTGACAAAGTGACTTCCACGAAGTGGTTTCCGGGTCCAAGCGCTTTATCAAACTGTGTGGGGAGGCTCATCAAATGGTAATAATAAACATTTACAAAGCAATGTAATATTTTAAAAAATCATGATCGCTATATATACATATATATATATATTCATGGCTAATATCCGATGGCCAGAAAGTGATTAATTTTTTATAAATTGTTAAGATATTGGTGTCTGTGATGTGGCAAGTCCAGAGATTGATGTGTACACTATGATTTTATATTTTACAAAAAAAAAATCACTTTAATGTGTGATATAACTAAAAAGTGGTCATGAACAAATATTTTCTCAATTCAAATGAGTAGCAGCTTGGACCCGGAAACAGTATTCCATACGTCATGACTTAACAAGCAAATATTTGGACATATCAACAGAACAGAACCGAATTATAATCACAAATTGTCAACTGTGGGCACTTGCGTTCCATAAACTGCACTCGTAACCATTTTTTTACTCATTTAAAACCCTCATGTACTCAGAACTCCAATTCTTACATCCAATGTTATTTTTTGGATATTCCTCAGCAATTTAGTCATTGGTGACTGCGTTATAGCACAAGTGTCTGCTTTTATATTTGGTGTCGGTTTCTTTTACTAAGATATTTGCTGGTATGGAAAACCTATTTGTTTACTTCTGACTTTGCGTTTCAATTTATACTTAATTGCACTTGACATGCAAAATAGAATAGAAGCTGTATAAAAAAGCACACAAAAACAGACAATTATAGGTATCATAAATTGTTATGGGATGCTACCATTCAGCACAAATCCATAAATTTGTGAAAACTATCAATGACCGACATACAGCTTGGTGTGACTCAAAATTTGATCATCAATAAAGCACAGCCTACCTGTGGAGCTGACAACAGGAACGCCTTGGGCTTCCGAGGATAAAGAAAGAACCTCCATATCGTCTACCTGCAACCAAGGTGGCTGCCCCACCTCAAGCTCCAGCTTCCTTTGAGTAGCCAGGCAAGATGGCATGAGAGTCTCTCGAATAAGACTGTCCATGTCAGTCATGGAGCCCGAGCTCAGGCCGGTGTGCTGCTCCTTACTAGTGGTGACCTCTTTGATTTGCCAGAGGTCACTGCACCACTTCTGCCCAAACACTTTATCCAGGATAGGCACCCAGTCCTGAGCCACTGCAATTACCGTCTGCTTGTCTGGTTCTGAGAAGAAAAAAAAATAGTACAGTTGAAGTCAGAATTATTAGCAAAGTGATTTCAAGTTGAAATTAAATTAATAGCTCAAAAACAAGAGCATATTTCAGCAAAGGCACTGGGGTTTACCAGACATTATCTGACAGAATACAAAACTTAAAGACTGTTTAATAATAGCAGTCTTGGGACAAAATGTTGGCCAAGTCTGCTTTGTTTTTACATAACAGCCTAAAAATAGAATTCTGAATGAAACTTAAAGAACAGATGGGAAAAAATTAAGCTTTTTCCCTCGTCTGTGGAACAATAAACCCAGGCGTGCCAATACAACACGCTAATAAAAGTGGAAATTAAGTTTCATACTGTTTTAAAAGACTGAAAAGTCCCCATTTTAGCATTTTCTCTTCCACATATTCAAATTAAGTCATTGTCATTAGGTTATTTTAGCACAAACATACTTCCAATGCAAATTGCATGCACCTTCTCACAAAAGCCTATCTCAAGTGATTTCTGTGAAAGACAAGCAGGCAGTGAATTGGATTTGATTTAAAAGATGTTTGTGTCTATTTTCACTGATCATGATAGCTATAACTCATTCAATCACCATCACATAACAGAGAAAACCTACACGTCTATGCTGAAATCCCATTAAAACATAGGAACATTATGAAATTAATTCAGAGGATATTCAGGTTGCTGGTTAAGCTATGGCAGAGTTAATTATGCCATATAAAAAAGTCTGTTGGATCTCTAAAATCAAAACAACCTGATTGAAAGATGTGGAAGTACACTAAATAAATGCCACTGGATTTTCATTATTCTTTTAGTGTAGGTCAGGGCTAATCAATTGGCAGCCCGCGGGCCGAACCCGGCCCCCGAGGCAATTTGTTCTGGGCCTCCAAATAGTGTGACCAAGACATCAAAAATAAATTTAGTTCAGTCAAGCGGCGGCTATAGCTATGAAGTGACGTGTGTCAGTTCAATACAGCACGAGCTGCAGTTGAAGGCTGCTCAGAGCGTGAGTCACCATAAGCGAGTGGCGCGGACAGCCGAAAACATTTGGATGTTTTTGTAGAAAAGGCCTATTGTACAATGCACGGATATCGTTACTAGGGATGCAACGATTAGCCGATTTCACTATAAAACGCCAATGTTAATTAATTGTTATTTCGTCAATGTTAATTAATTGTAAAGGCTTCTTTTAGCCGCATTTCTGTTGCACTGAACGAAACGGCTGCAAATAAACAAAGTTATGGCAAGTTGCCAACTGTGCGCCAGTTTAAAGTTCTGAGCTTATCCCATATTACGTCTTTTTCCGGTGCAAGTTTGATATCTCTAATGTAAGAATATATGCCAATATGCGGGCACAAGCGGAGCAACGCGCTTGCAGGTTTCCGGGCACACGCAGTAAAAAACATCTTTCCAGTTGTGCGTGCCTTTCAGTGCAATGTAAACAAAGATGTTAGACAAATTTTTATTAAAATGATTATGTATGTATGAACGCAGATGATAACAACAGTTAATCTAAATAACTACTTAGTTAACATAAAGCTTAAATTTACATTAGACGTGATAACCATGAAACCAAGATTGTTCTTCAGACTATATAATTGTACAACCAAAATCGATTATTGTTGCATCCATAATTATTATGCAGTTCAAAACACAACATATGAATGTGCTTGAAAGTAGAAGAAGCCTACTTCAGCAATGCACTGCTTTTGTTGTGCTCTGAAATACAACATTTAAATGTTTCAAAAAAAAAAAAAAAAAGCTTATTGCACAATGCACTGAAATTATGTAGTTTCAAAATACAACATATTACCAACATGGGTGTCTTAAGCAGCAAAAATACAACATATGGGCTCTTATATGCAGTTGTGTCATCACTCATATTCCATGTCATATCTTTCCTGCCCTTCATTTGGGATGCTTTTCATGAACTGGCCCCCATGACAAACTAATTGAATATCCCTGATGTAGGTAGTTGTGGCGCTGGTGTACTCCAATTTTAAAGACACTGACTGAATTTACAAAAAAAGTAATTTAATCCCTGAATACTTTTGTCTGGGCGCCAGGTAGACATAAATATACTAAATGGAGTACAAAAAATAAAATAAAAATTCTGAGGGTTTTTGATCACCAGGTACACACAAAATAATAAACAAAAATAAGACACAAATAAAGGCTCAAAGTAGAATTCTCATTAAAGCCCACACTAACAATGTTGAGACTAAAAGGTTTACTCTTGAAAAACATGGTCACGGTCTTTGATAACAGTTTTTTTTGTCTTAATAGTTTCAGGGTGGAACAAACAGAAAAAAACTCCTTCAAACTAAATTTCAACTGGTGCTCAACAGTTCAAACAATGTATCACATTATACATTTTTTTAATTACTCACCAGGGAAATAGTTAAAATGCAAAACAGAAGCAGACAGCAAATGTAATTATGAATAAATGCAATAACAACATTCCCAGCAGACATAATTCATCAGGAGCAATTTTATCTAACTTGAATCTAGAGTTTTTTTTTCTTTTCTTTGTGAGAATAATTTTATTCAGCAAGGGTTTATTAGATTAATTAAAAAGTGACACTAACGACTACTATTACTACTATATAACATATTAGAATGATTTCCGAAGGATCACGTGACACTAAATGATGCTGAAAATTCAGTTTGCATCCCAGGAATAGATTACATTTATTTATATTACAATATAAAGTAGTTATGTCAAATTGTAATTGTTTAAAATGAGTGATGGCAATAATTAATTGAGGGCAATGATTAATTGCACAATTTAAGTGGTTGTATTACATACACACATGCTGTACTACTGAAATGTCTTTAATACCATATAAACGTTTTTTTTTTATGACGGTAGCTTAAAGAGTTTTTCCCAGACTTTCACAGACTTCAACAAAGTGTAAAAATCTTGATGGTCCTGTGGGTCTCGTCTATCAAATCTGAGCTTTATTATGTATTTTCTATTGGATTCAAGTCAGGTGATTGGCTGGGCCATTCTACAGCTTGATTTTCTTTCTCTGAAAGCATTTGAGTTTCCTTGGCTGTGTTTGGGTCATTGTCTTTTTGAAATGTCTACCTTAGTTTCATCTTCAACTTTTTGCTAATGTAGATGTTGAACTGAAGCAGCTAATATTAATTTACAATGACAAAGGGCAGAGGGTTGCTGAATAAATACTGATAGATTTCAGCTGCTGTCTGGGCTTTCACTGCCTTTCTAAACCTCCCTTTTCTTCATGTGTTCAATACTTTTTTCCTGTGGCAAATTTTATTACGCATATCTTAATTTGTAAACTAAATAATATTTTCGTTGCATATATGGATTTCTTTGGTTGTTACCAACATCTGGTGTAAATTTAAAGTCAAGAAATATATATATATATATATATATGAATTATTTATATATTTATTATATATATGTAATTTCTATTTCTATTATAGATATCTAAATATAAAAAACACTTTCTCAAATCCATGTCAACATGTGTGTTTTTATATGTACATCATAAATATACACTCATTTAAACACAAACTTGTATTTTGGATGCAAATAATCATTGTCCAGCACTATTTAAAATAAGTTATATTACTGTTTTACTGCATTTTTTACTAAACAAATGCTGCACTTTTGAGAAAAACTTTTAGAAAATTCCTGACCCTAAACTTTACAACTGTATTTTACGTATGTTCTATTTAATATTGAAAAGAAGAGAAGACACTGTGTACCGTTGGTGGTTTCAGTTTGCTCCTTTTCCCACTCTTTTTTGGGCGATTGGTCTTGGAGGCTTTTCGACTCTTGGTTTTCCACTTTGGAACTGCTCGGAGAGGCAGAGTCATTATCCTGATCCTCTGTTTCCACAGTAACCGCCTCATTGTCCTCCACTACGTTCTTGTCATGTAGCTGCTCTTTCAAGGTGTAGTTTTCCCGCTCTTTCTTGGTGAACTCCAAGAGCAGGTCATCAAAACTGTCCTCCACGATTTTGGTCAGCTCACGAACTGCGAATTCCAGCACGTGCTCCATGACGGATTTCAACTGACCTTGAAATGGAGACAAAACAGGGAACATTATGATACATTTACTCAGGGGAAAAAAGCCATCTGTCTAGTTCTTGTGACAAAAACAGGTGGTTATTGCCTGGAGGAGCTCTAATCTCTTTTTCTGCACTGCTGCGGCAAACTGCACAAAATAAGACCGCTGGGTGACATTTATGAGAATCACACCAATTTGCTTCGCTCCTTACTTTCAGCGAGAAAAGTTCAGATTTAAAGCCTCAATTATGCTATGTCAAGATGTGAAGGCAATCGAAGAAAAATGCCACAATGGATGTGTTTCTCTTGATGGAGAGATGAAGCAGGCTGTTACCGAGTGTATATTTTAAGCCTGGGCTATAATGCAACATTCATTCATTTTCCTTCGGTTAGTCCCTTATTTACGCAGCGGAATGAACCACCAACTATTCCAGGATATGTTTTACGCAGTGGATACCCTTTCCAGCTGCAACCCAGTACTGAGAAACACCCATACACACATTCACACACACTTATACAATTTAGTTTCTTCAATTCACCTGTACCACATGTCTTTGGACTTTCGGGGAAACCGAAGCACATGGAGGAAACCCACGCCAATACAGGGAGAACATGCAAACTTCACAGAGAAATGCCAACTGGACCAGTCGGGACTCGAACCAGCAACCTTCTTGCTGTGAGGTGACAGTGCTAACCACTGAGCCACTGTGACATAGTGCAACATTAATATATATACTTATGATGATTAAATAATGGATTTTCAAACTAGGATTCAGAGACAATGAAGATAGGATTGAGTTCCTTTATACAATGATAATTGATTATTGTAGAATAGATAAATAATATTTCCAGAAAAAAAAAATAAAAGAAAAACTCCTGGTCATAAAAAAGCTTACATTTGAAAACCATTTTAAAGTAAAACTTTATTAATTAAATCATCAATAAAATCATTAAAACTGAAATGAACTGTACGGACATTACAACCTCAAATATTTTTTGCTAGTAATTTCAGGTTTAATGGGTTCATTCAAGTTCATGAAGTTTGCTGTTAATTCAGACCATTTTCAGAATTTATGAAAGTCATCTACATCTTGGAAAATTATGTTTGTTTGTTTTTCTAGCTCAGACCACGTTTTTTGTGATTAATTAAATACAAGTTAGTGGCTATGTTTTATTTTGAAGATGCAAATTAGACTTATGCGCAAAACTGAAATAGCGCATTTAATAAAGCACCGTTTCCATCCAATGAGACAAAGAACAAATTGACATCAGATATCCCAAAGAAAAATGGAATTTGGTTTGAGAAGCCACTGTGGGACTATTTTTCCTATTAAATAAATAAATTGTGCATTAAAGACAAAAATTAAACAATGAACGTGCAGTGGCTTTTGGAAGTGCAAGTTCTTTGGGCGTACAGCTTCTTAATATACATATAATAGCAGTTCTCTCTATTTTGTAATTCATGTTTTTATTTTTTCCTGCTTATTTATGCTTTTGTAGTGCATTCTGGGACCTTGATCTTTCAACAACTTTTGACCTAGAAAAGTTAGGAAAAGTGACTTTTATAATCATTTTTAATAGCTTAAAAGCAGGGGTGCCCAAACATTTGCTTATGAAGGGCCAAAAATCAAACTTGATTGAGGGTGGTGGGTCGAAGGTAAATATACCATTAAAGCTCGACCTACACCAGTCAAACATTTCATTTCAGTTGGCTTATTTTGTAGCTCAACAATTAAACAAACAAACAAAAGGTTACAATAATCCCATCATTCTAAATCTCTTCTCTGATTGGACAGTGGGCCAAATCAAAGGTTACTATGGGGCAAACTTTGGCCCGCGTGCCCTACTTTGGGCTTCTCTGGTTTAAAGTCCCTTTCTTAAACTGTAGACTTGGATTTTCAATGTCAGAAGTCGACAGAGCATAGATCATGCAATTCACAACCATAAATAAACGGAAAACACTTCTAAATAACAAAATATGGATCAATAAATGATAAAGAATAAATTCTGAATCAATAAATACTGTTAATTAACAGATATTTTTACAGTGTGGGAGGTTATAACATATGTCAAACATTGGCTGGGGGATTTTAGAATGACCAAAAGAGAATGGACCCTTTTCACAAGCCTTTTATGAAGCATTTAACGGTCATTGGCATCCTAAAGCCTTGAAAGTTTTTAATATTTAGTTTTTTTTATAAATGTACGAACATTTATATGTATTTATGTATGTATTACATCTTTGCGTCAAATTACAAAAAAATAAAAATAAATTACTGCTTTTGTGATGCGTTTTTAATGCGGCGTCTATGGGGCTGAGAGTAAATTTGACGTTATTCTCTCCTCTGGCTGCCGTCACAGTCTCACACGATTTTTACGCTTTTTCTGAAAGTCTTTATAACACCATTGTACAGTTTAATTATTTGAGCCAATAAGATTGTAAAAATATTATTTGTTATACTCTCCCATTCACTGCGCTCTAAGTTTACCCAACTATGACGACTTCCGCTACTAAGAAACACGGAAATGTGAACAGGGTCTATTAATGCCATCTATAATGCAATGCTTATTAATGCCATCCTGTGGAGTCAATTTTTTGTTATCACATGATCAGTTAAAACAAAAATCACATACATTTTTGATGTGCGTGCTGTATTTTATTCAGAAAATGTGTTTCCATCATATTTTGTGCACTTTTTCTTATCAGATAAAAAAGTTTTCCTACTCTGTTGTCTGTATACAAGTTTATGCACATTTTCAAAATGTTTGTACATCTCAGTACTCCCTCCTGTGATATCTGTGATAAATAGTTCCCAAAAATGAAGGAATTTTTCACAGTATTTCTTCTGGAGAAAGCCTTATTTGTTTTATTTCGGCTATAAATGCAAACTTTTGACTCCAAAATGCGAATAAATATAGCTAAATGGAAACATAGCTAAAGGCACTTTGAAAAAAAAAATACAGCCAAACATAATTAATTTAAACCTGTGGAACACCTAACACTGCACTGAAAAAACTGGCCAGAGGGTTAGAAAAGAATTTCTTTTTTAAATTTACGTCTAAACAATGCCTTTAAGTTTAAATGTTTAGACTCCAAAATCTGGGCAGAAGAGGAATTGTAGCTAATCCCTCTGTAATTACCTCAGCACTTCAGCTTGTGACAGAGAGTCTTTGGCATGAAATTAAATGGGAAGCAAGTACTGCAGGTCTGAATTTTGAGTTAGACGCAATCTTGTACCTTGTATAAAATGTACCTCCCTGCAGCAGCAAGGCCTTTAAAATGCACAGCATGCAGTCCTCTTCATTCCTCACTGACTGTATGGAGCCCATTTTGAGCCAAATCTAAAACTCCACTAAATGCTTTACTTTAGAGCATATTGGCCATGTCATATTGCCAAGTGATGACATGCAAATATAATATTATATATATATATA
>CAIGQZ010000253.1:6297404-6309975 GCA_903798205.1 Danio tinwini
ACACACACACACACACACACACACACACACACACACACACACACACAATTACATTTATTTGGAAGGATATCAAACTTTGGTTCCATTGTGGAAATTCTTTGGCAGTTTCTATAATGGGGTGGCACGGTGGCTCAGTGGTTAGCACTGTCGCCTCACAGCAAGAAGGTTGCTGGTTCGAGTCCCTACTGGGCCAGCTGGCATTTCTGTGTGGTGTTTGCGTTTGTGTTCTCCACATGTAGGGGAATTAAATAAACTAAACTGGCTGTTGTTTATGAGTGTGTGAGTGAATGTGAGAGTGTATGAGTGTTTCCCACTATTGGGTTGCGGCTGGAAGGACATCCGCTGCGTAAAACATATGCCAGAATAGTTGGTGGTTCATTCCGCTGTGGTGACCTCTGAAATACTAAGCCAAAGGAAAATGAATGAATGAGTTATTAGGAATTATATTACCAAAAGGACATATAAATCCTCACCATCATGAATCATCATTCACAATTAGATTTTTCTCAAGCTCCTTTCTGACAAATTGCTAAAACCTGGTTTGATTCATAGTGGCAAACATTTAAAATAATCAGTAGCATTTGGAAGCTACACTGTGATCCTTAAATAGTCTTTTGAATCATCATATGATTGTTTGCTTGTTTTATTGGGAAACACTACATTAACATTCCTGTGATCCCATAGGCCAGCCTGTACACCCGCCAGTAACCTACTCAACCAACAGCTTCTCCACGATGGACGTCCATCGTTCTCCAGCCTCCGGTGCCTAGACTGCAGCTCTAAACAACAAGCTAGTCCAGAGGAGAAATGGTCCTGTCTGCATGGTTTTTCTCAAGTTTTTTTTCCTTCACTTTCGTCAATTGGTGAATTTTGTTCCTTGCCACTGGCTTGCTTGATTTGGGACTTGTGGAGCTGTGCATCGGTGGGTTTGCTCTTCAGTGCTTGGACTTCCAGCAGTGAAAATTAAACCACACTGAACTGAACTTTAACTGAACTGACACTGTTTCAATTTACTAGACCTTCTATGTGAAGCTGCTTTGACACAATCTACATTGTAAAAGCGTCATAGAAATAAAGATGATTTGAATTTAATTATTGTTGGCATTCTGAAAAATTTAAGTATACAAATATGACTGCGCTCTACATGTAATTCAAAATAAAATTGCCATTTCATCTATGTGTAACTCTTTGTAAACTAAGATAAAAATCAAATGTAGTTTCTAAGGTTGTAAGACTGCAGGAAAATAGCTGTGCGGTTAAATATACCACATCCCCGGTTCCTGTTCCTACAGAGGAAGAAGACAACGGGACTCACAGAAACACAGCTTCATTAAACTCTTTGTACTTGTATATCACGGCAAATTATTTTCAGCAGAACAAAATTGCACCCCCTGTACCTTGATTTTTTTAAATAAGTTTGAAGACCATAACTACTGAACGTGGGCGACATGGTGGCTCAGTGGTTAGCACTGTCGCCTCACAGCAAGAAGGCCGCTGGTTCGAGTCCCAGCTGGGTCAGTTGGCATTTCTGTGTGAAGTTTGCATGTTCTCCCCGTGTTGGCATGGGTTTCCTCTGGGTACTCTGGTTCCCCCACAGTCCAAATTGCTGTATAATTGAATTGAATAAGCTAAATTGGACATAGTGTATGAGTGTGAATGAGTGTGTATGGGTGTTTCCCACTACTGGGTTGCAGCTGGAAGGGCATCCGCTGTGTAAAACACATGCTGAATAAGTTGGTGGTTCATTCTGCTGTGGCGACCCCTGATGAATAATAGGACCAAGCCGGAGGAAAATTAATGAACAAACTACTGAACATAATTGTTCAATTATTTATTTTCCTTGTACATTTATTTCAATTCAATTCAATTCATCTTTATTTGTATAGCGCTTATACAATGTAGATTGTGTCAAAGCAGCTTCACATGGAAGTTTATAGTGAATTGAAACAGTGTCAGTTCAGTTTTCAGTGTTTAAGTTCAGTTCAGTTTAGCTCAGTTCAGTGTGGTTTAATAATCACTACTGAGAGTCCAAACACTGAAGAGCAATTCCATCGATGCGCAGCTCTACAGATCCCGAACCATGCAAGCCAGTGGCGACAGCGGCGAGGAAAAAACTTCACCAGTGAAAAAAACATTTATTCTTGTCTATTTTTGTTTAGATGCTTATACGAGTGAACTTTTAAGGATAAATGTTCCTGCATCAAGAATACAATTTTATATAATTCAATGCTCTTATTTATTCTGTTGCTTCACTCATTTTTCTTGTACTGTCAACCGAGTTCAGTTTTCATTTAGCTTTTTTGTTAACAGTGAAGTCATCAATCAGCACTCCTTAATCTTTAATTTATCGATTAAAAGATTAAAATTTTCGGTAACACTATAATAACTACACGAACCATTTATTAAGCATTAGCAAACAGTGAATTCAATATCTGTTAAGCATTAACTCTACATTAATAAACGTTAGTAAGCAGTTTATAACAGAAGCTACAAAGGCTGTATTCTTGACTTATAAGCACATTTATAATGTGCTTAATAATTGTACTTAGGTACTTTGTTAATGATTTATTTTTCATTACTAAATTAAGTATTGCATTATTACAAACCAGTTATTTAAGCATAGTGTTTTAAGATCATTCAGCATGAGTTAGTAATTGATTAATAACACTCCTGTTATTCAGCAATGCTTAAACTTTACAGTAATTTTACTTTTTAGATACAATTGTAAATATTATTGTTCGTTTGAACCAAGCCCTTAATTGTCATTTATAAGGAATTTATAAAGCATAGTCCTCACTTTAGATTAGGTCACGAAACTGCATGAAGTTCAGTTAATAAAGCATTTATTAACATACATAGTAGCATTACTATTTGCCTGAATAATAAGAATTATAAATGTTAATTATAATAACTAATATATATATATATATATATATATATATATATATATATATATATATATATATATATATATATATATATATATATGATCTTATAATGATCTTAAAAACCTCTAACTACTCTTAAATACAGGTTTGTAAATAATGCAGTACTTAATTTAGTAATGAAAAATAAACAAGTCACAAATTATGAAAGTACAATTATTAAGCACATTATAAATGTGGTTCTGTCAAGCACACATCATTGTAGCTGCAGTTATAAACTGCTTACTAACGTTTACTAATGTAGAGTTAATGCTTAACAAATAATGAATTCACTAGATGCTAATGCTTAATAGATGATTCATAGTCTGTAGTTATTATAAAGTGTTACCCAATTTTCTTCCTGCTATAAAAGTGTCTATTATGGTGTGAATAACACCACAAAACAACTGTACAGTTATTTCTATGGATACATATTCATGTGTGTGGTTTTGCAATGGAACGATCTACAGGATGACTACATTATGAATCAAAATAACCAATTGTTTGTTCGTTTTAAACAAACACCAATTAATTGCTGTTTCAAATATTTATTGATATATTTGTAATGGAGGCCAACTAGCGAAGTGCTTTACAGGTAAACCTCATTCCATTGACCTCTAAAGGTGCTCTAGCGACAGATGCTGGAGGCCATCTTTAGCCTCCTTGTTAGAGCAACCAACTCCCATGCAAAGAATCACTGGTTCAATTCCAGCTCAGATCAGGATGGGTGCAGTAGTACCAGTGGTTTACGATATTTTTAAAAATGTTATTTAAAAAAGGGTTTCGGTGCCAATATTCAAGAAACTGATATAAATAATGTAAATAATTATTACTTCATTACATCACCCTATTTAACTTTGACACATCACACACTGCCTTGCAAATGTTTCTTGTAGAGGAGAGTGGGGACGGCTGCAACATGGGGCGGTTGCAACAAGACTTATTCCTCCCCTCAGGAATGAGCTGGAGTGATGATATGTATAGTACATATACTTAGTTAGACCCTCCGTCAATCTGAGAGAAATCAGCCGTATGTGACCATTCCTTCAGTATAAAACACATTTTTAGGTAAAAAGTATTTTTTTTAATGTTCAGAAAGTTTCTCATACTATCTAATCTGTTTTCGTAAAACATTCATATAAATTAAGTCACTGTTTTCTTAGCTTTAAATAGGTATAGCTATCAAGCGTTAAAGCTATTGTATCTCCCTATGGCATAGACGGTTTAATTACGGTTGAAAGAGTTGGGTCCCCAAATACAAAATTCACTTAAAAGCTTGCCATATTAACAATGTACAATTGTAATTTTATCACTGTTTCAATGTAATTTAATTAAAAAATTTAATCGTTTGAATAATCAATTGATATCAAAGTATCAAGAAGTAGTTTAGTAAAGGTTCGGTCTAGATTTTTAATAAAAATAAAAATATTTTTGTTCAGTTTTTTTTAGGCCTGATAATTAGTTGTTGTCTGTTCTTCTAATAGTCTGTATTTATATGGTCAGTTTAACACATTTAACCAATTTACATTTAGTCTGTTTACCAAAGAAATACAAATAAAAATCCAACCTGATGTCTTAGAATTTTTTTATTATTATTACATCTTAATGGATGTTGAAACCGCCCCCTTGCTCGGGTTCAGTTGCTGTTTGTTTAAATTCTGCATACATTATTATATGTACACATATTATAGCTATATGGGTGGTTGTCCAATAGATGTGGGTTTATTATATTCAAATGTTGGGTTTCCGAAAGAAACTGTCTCTGAGAAACTGAAGGAAATGCAAAACGTGTTGCAACTGTTCCCACTCTCCCCTAGTTAGCTAAATAATTATAAATAAACAGATGCAGTTTTCAAACACCAGGGGGTGCAGTATGATAACTGTAACAAATGAAACAGTGTTTTAACTGCTGTCTCCTATAATTTTGCTTTTTGGGTACAGCTAAGTTAGCTAATTAGCATAAATTAAATTGAAAGAAACGATGCCTGTCGGGTTTAAGTCTACTTTGTAGAAAGTAACATAATAATAATAATAATAATAATAATAATAATAATAATAATATCAGCCTTATTTAGTATAATATCAGATATATTTAGCTATTTCTGTCTACTTCAGTTCTGGAGTGTGCCACAACCATAAAAGAAATCGATGACCTGTAGCTAAACAAAAATGTGGAGTGCTGCGCTGTATACCGGAGGTGAGAGATCCGAGTCAGTGCAAAATAATGATATTTGTTGTTTATTATTTATATCAGTAGCAACAATACAATCATTGGCTTAGGGATCAGATTGCAGCGGTGAATTAATGGGTTGACGGGACGAACCTGCCCTTCATACACGCGCAAAATAAACAATCGTATTACGAAAGCGTATGACTTTTAATATCAATATCGCTTCGTAAGATTACGCAGGTATTCACGCCACCTAATTAATACGCATAAGCTCAAGCCCTCCCCGTAGTAGAATTCACAAATTCGCCAGCAGCAGAACACCTCCACAGCCAATCATTCAGCGTCGAACGACTCGTTGTTTTATTAATATTCATAAGCACGCGGTCCTCCACTGTGAGAGGCTGAGCTACTATGGTGAGGCTGGAAAATCGTGATGTCACATCGTATTATTGTGATATCATGACAGGAATGACTCATACTGCAATACACGCCATGTAAACAACTGTGTAGAATAGATTTTTACCCTAACACTGTGCTTTGCTAATCAATAGGCTGCAACCCATAAAACAATTAAGGTAAAATTTCTGTCATATATCAGAGAGTCATAGCTCTGTTTTCTATGTATCTTTATTTATAAGATTAAAAACCAATAGAGTTGTTGTATAACTAACAATAACTGTATTTGTTTAATCAACATTTAGTTTGTATTCATTGCTAATAAGTCTCAAGAATAATTTAACATATTAAATTGTTTAACTGATGTGTTTGTAATGACTTAATATGAGTTTATTATATTTATCTATTTGTAAAATGTAGTTTTAACAAAAATAAATGAAATGAAATATTTTCTGTAGGCATCTATCTATTTATATAAGCTTATACACAGTTTATTATACTAAAAGGATAGCTCACCAATGAGAATTCTGTCATCAGTAGCCTACCTCACTTTACACTGTAAAAATGAACACATACACATTTAAGTGGATTGAACATAAAAATGAAGTTGTCCCTCCAAAAAAACTTAAGAATTGTGTCAGAGTCATTTATGTACACTGTTATTTCCTCACTTTACCTTTAAGATATTTTGAAGAATGTTAAAAACAGGTATCCATCGACTTCCATAGTATTATTTTTGTTTTTTGGTTACGTGTTTCGAACATTCAAAAGTAACTAGTTGTGCTACTTTTTATGGAAAGTAATGCGTTACGTTACATTTGAATTACTTTAGCTTGATCTCTTTCAGAACTTGCAGGGTATTTTTCTTTTAGGTAGAGGAGATCAGCATTTAATGACACTCTGCATATCCTACCCTTTCATTTATCAAAAAAAAAAACTAATAAAAAAAATTAGAACAACTTTCTGAGAACTTCCTGACGCTACACATGCCGTATATACAAATTAAGTAAAGTTAAGAAACAAGGTGTGTGCTACTTTTGTGTTTTTGTATTATTAGTTTAATAAAACCACTGTCCAATGAGACTATAATCCCCTTTTCTTCCATGTGTTCAAAATAATCGCTGAGATGTAAGGCTCTGCCATCTTGGTGTCTGTTCTCTCGGGGAGCTCACTCTCTCATTGAGTGATTACTCAAATTTTTACTTAGCAATTTATTTTTTAAAAAGGGAATTAACTAAACTAAAAAGTAACTTGCATTACATTTTTAAAACAGTAACTCAAATATTATGACTTATTTTTTTAAGTAATGCGTTACTTTACTCATTACTAGGGCTAGACAGAATCTGCTGACATTTTTTGCTATTTCTGCTAAAAATTTTGTAAAAAATCTGCAGATTTATGCGGAGTGATTTTGGAAGTATCATAAACTTAATATCATTCATTCGTTTATTCATTTTCTTTTCAGCTTAGTCCCTTTATTAATCTGGGGTTGCCACAGCAAAATAAACCGCCAACTTATCCAGCACATGTTTTACGCAGCGGATGCCCATCCAGCTGCAACCCATCACTTGGAAACATCCATACACACATTCACACTCATACAATTTAGCCTATCCAATTCACCTGTACCGCGTGTCTTTGGACTTTGGGGGAAGCACCCAGAGGAAACCCACGTGAATGCAGGGAGAACATGCAAACTCCACACAGAAATGCCAACTGACCCAGCCGAGGCTCGAACCAGCGACCATCTTGGTGTGAGACGACAGCACTACCTACTGCGCCACTGCGCCACCTAGATAAATTTATTATATAGAAAAAAAAATAACTTTTTAACTTTTATTCAGGGTTGGAGGCACTCTAGGCAATGGACTAGCACGCCGCCCTCAACCCGAAGGTAAAAAAACGAACCTGACCAGTTCATAAAGTGAGGACGGGGGGTTGATGTTGCGGATGAGTCAGTACGTTGGGTTGGGTGGCGGGGAGCATTTGCCGCCCTCACTATTATGCCAGACCCCTATTATGCAAGTGTTCTGTTGATGCTGTGGATGAAAGTCAGTACATTGGGTTGGGCGGCGGGTTGCGTTTACCGCCCTCATTATTAGGCCGCTCTAGGCGGCCGCCTAGGTCGCCTCTATGGACGCACCGGCCCTGCTTTTATTTAATGTTAGATCCACTTATTTGGTAAACAAAGTAAGTCTCATATAATATATCTACTAAAAGACATAAAATATTACTTTATAAATTGTATTCTTAATAAATCATCCCAACATTTTCATAGCAGTCAATAATATTACTGAAATTAGTTTGAAAACGGAATATAAAGGGCAGCACGGTGGGGCAGTGGGTAGCACGATCGCCTCACAGCAAGAAAGTCGCTGGTTCGAGCCTTGGCTGGGTCAGTTGACATTTCTGTGTGGAATTTGCATATTCTCCCCAAGTTTGCGTGGGTTTCCTCCGGATACTCTGGTTTTCCCCACAAGTCCAAAGACATGTGGTATAGGTGAATTGGGTAAGCTTAATTGTCCGTAGTGAATGAGTGTGTATGGATGTTTCCCAGTGAAGGGTTGCAGCTGGAAGGGCGTAAACATATGCTGGATAAGTTTGCGGTTCATTCTGCTGTGGCGACCCCAGATTAATAAAGGGACTCAGCTAAAAAGAAAACGAATGAATGAATGAATACACAATTAAATAAATAGACTCAAAGATGGGCTAAAAATCGGCAGGTTTTGTGTGGGCTTACTCATTACTTAGAAAAGTTATATTATTAGGTAACTCGCATTACTTGTAATGCATTACCTCCAACATTATAATATAAAACAACAACAACAACAAAAAGAAACAGGTTTGCAACAAGTGCAGCACAAAAAAATAAAGAGTTTTTTTATTTTTGAGTCAACTATCCCATTACAGTTTATTCAAGTCTCAAAAAATTGTTTAGTCAAAAATAATAACCCTGCTCAGATTGAGTTTTGGAAACGAAATCCAGTCATTTAAAGAGGAAAAGTCTCTAATTTTGTATGAGTGAAAAAAAGTCCCTGCATGTGCAGATTTCTGGTTTGAAAGTGACTTTTATGGCTGTTTGAGCACTGCTGTACTACTGAGAGCAGACGAAATGCTAATGTGACTGCCTTTAAAATGTTACTTGAATGTTTTAAACTCTTTCAGAAAAATGAATTATTTGAGTTTTTAAGATTGGAATCATCTACATTGATTTTAATTGTGGCAGCATGGTGGCTCAGTGGTTAGCACTGTTGCCTCACAATAAGAAGGTTGCTGGTTCAAGCCCCGGCTGGGGCAGTTGGCATTTCAGTTTGCATGTTCTCCCCGTGTTCACGTGGGTTTCCTCCGGGTGCTCCAGTTTTCCCCACAGTCCAAACACATGTGCTATAGGTGAATTGAATAAGCTAAATTGGCCGTAGTGTATGTGTGTTAATGAGAGTGTATGGGTGTTTCCCATGGCTGGACGGGCATCTGCTGAGTAAAACATATGCCGGAATAGTTGGTGGTTCATTCTGCTGTGGCGACTAAAAAGACTAAGCCAAAAAGAAAATGAATAAATGAATGATTTTAATAGCATGACAAAGAGTAATTAGTAATCATATTACAGTTATTAATCAGTTATAAATCCTATTTCTGTTCAACAGAAGAAAGTATATGGTGGGTTTGGTTCGACAAGAGTAAATTATGACTCATTCATTCCTTCCAAATAAACACAAACAACACTGGGATCAAATAATGTAGAATCAAATACATTTATATCACTTTTATATCATCTTTTTTAATGGATAAAAGAAACAATCTCATTTGTTTCACCCCTGGGGTCTTGTGTGTCGCCTCTTGCCGGTTAGGGCACTGCTGTATAGCACTGAGATGCAGTTTGGCAGGCATTTAAGATAGACTGCAAGTTTCTCCCTTCGCTGCCGCTGCACTCGGTGACCTGTACGCGGGTCATAAATTGCAGCACAGAATGCAAAACAACAAGCCCTCCTGCAGCAATGCGCTCAACACAGCCCAGCCATCAATTCAACGGCGTGCTAAAAGAAATAGCTCAGCCAAAAATGAAACATCTGTCATCGTTTGCTCAACCACGACACGTCATGTTTAATGATAATATTTGTTCTGTGGAAAACAATACAGAGTCATCATAAAGTAATCCATATTTCTGTGGTGAGTTTGTGTGATGAGCAGAGTTGGGTAAGTTACTTCCAAAAAGTAATTTATTACTAACTACTTACTCCCAGGGCCATTTATATCAAAGTTAATATTTAGCCGCACCATTTTGGTGTTTCGTAACATCTAGTTTTTTATGAGGTGGGTTGTTAGCCCAATGCTCAACCCCCAACATACACACATACACTACAGACAATTTAGCTTACCCAATTCACCTACAGCGCATGTCTTTGGACTGTGGGGGAAACAGAAGCAACAGGAGGAAACCCACACCAATATAGGAAGAACATCCAACTCCACACAGAAATGCCAACTGACCCAGCCAGAGCTCAAACCAGCACCTGCTTGCTGTGAGGTGACAGTGCTAACCACTGAGCCACTGTGCCACCAATTTATTAGTAATTACATCATTAAAATAGTTTTTGCTTTCTTCTTTTTTAAATTACTCTGCCTGAAAAGTAACTAATAGATTACTTTGCCCGATACTTTTTAAAATGTCAATAAATCTAAATGCATAGACAATAGAAATAAAACTTTTTTAATTCTTTACATTTAGCCCAAGCAGGAACTTTGAGCACTTAAAGAATAATAAATATTATATACAGCTGACATCAAAAAGATTAGCTGTGAATTTAATTTTCTTCGTCAAATATTTCCCAAATAAGGTTTAACAGAGCAAACAGAATTTTTCTATAATATAATTTTCTAAGTATTTCCTATAATATTTTTTCTTCTGGAGAAAGTCTGACTTGTTTTATTTCGGCAAGAATAAAAGCAGTTTTTATTTTTTTTAAACATTTTAAGGTCAATATCATTAGCCTTCTTAAGAAACATTTATGAGCAATATAACATAAATAGCTGTGCAATATGACTGTGTATCGGCACTGGTGGGAGGCGTGGGTTGGCTTAAGGCCACAGGCCGAGTGCCTTAGTGTCCCACCAGTGACGATATACATACCACACTGCTACGAGTGTGATATTGCGTATATATCATGTATATTAAAAATATAATGTATATAAAAAAAATCTCAAAAAAACATTTTGTATGAGGAACTACTTTCTTCCGCTATTCATTCACATCTGCAGCTGACGTCAGAAAAGCACAAAACGTTGCTACTTCACCAACGTCACTTTAGAGCTAGTATTTGAATGATTCTCTAGCGTGATGTCTAAAGTGATCACAAAATAGGTGATTTTGCTCACATTTTAAGATTTTAAGGCTGAACAGCATGAAATGCCATCAGTCTACAGAGTTTTCCCAGTATTTCTCTGTTGCTACCGGGAGATCACAATAATTAACGTCGATAAAAGCCAGAGCAAAGCAAACACTACTAGATTAGAATGGTATAAATACACTACAACATACAAAAGAGAGAGATCAACTGAGTGTCACTTACCTGATTTATAATGATTTGTTCAGCTGTAGTCTAATACGTACACTGGGAAAATGCTGTTTTCTCCCCTAAGAGCTTATTATATGGTGTCTGTCGCCATCTTGTGTGGGAAAGTCCACCTTCTTTGCTCTGCTCAGTATGACAGCCTGATGGCCACAGACGTTCTGTATCTCCGAAATTATAAATAATTAAAATTGGCACTATCCTTAAAAATAAACTGCATAGTTGCAATCTTAACACTTACATTCTGGCCTAATAAAGCCTAAAAATACATTATATTGTCCAACAGCTGCAATATTTGTCAAACTGTAGTCCTCTGCATGCCACTCATGTGCGTGGAATAATACACAAGAGTGAAGAGGCTGTACATATATATATATAGGCTGTATATATATATATATAACATTTCGAATCACACAATATGTCATACATACAATATATTGTCAATAATTTACATTGTTTCAAGAACGTTCAATCATTCAATCATCATAAATGTAATCTTTATAAAAAATATGGAATTATTAGTAAAACATATATATGTATTTTGTAACTAATTCTCTGAATTTATTAATCCAGAAATGTTGAATTTATTTACAGTATTTAAGGCTCGTTCATTATAAGTAACTGTAATCAAATGACATCAAAATAAAAAAGTAATCCCTTCCTATACTTTTTTGCAAAAAAAAAATGATCTAAACACAGTAATTAGTTACTTTGTATTAATTACACCCAACACTGGTGATGAGCAGATGATAAGAACTTGGAACGGTCAATTGTAAATGACATATTTGTTTGTGTGTGTGTGTGTGTGTGTGTGTGTGTGTGTGTGTGTGTGTGTGGGTGTGTACATGTTTTTGTGACATATCAGGACACAAATCTGTATTTTGACATAGTTTGAGCCTCGGCTGAGTCAGTTCTCAGTTTGCATTTCTGTGTGGAGTTTGCATGTTCTCCCCGAGTTTGCTTGGGTTTCCTCCTGGTGCTCCGGTTTCCCCCTATAAGTCCAAAGCAAGTGGTATAGGTGAATTGGGTAAGCTAAAACTGTCTGTAGTGTATGTGTGTGAATGAGCAGTGATGGGTTGCAGCTGGAAGGGCATCCGCTGCGTAAAACATATGCTGAATAAGTTGGTGGTTCATTCCCCTGTGGCAACCCCAGATTAGAGGGACTAAGCCGAAAAGAAAATGAATGAATGAACGACAAATGTATGACACAGGTATTACAAGAAGGTGGTGAAATATGAGGACATTGTTGATGTCCTCATTTCTCAAAAAGCTTATAAATCGTGATGAAAAAAAAAGCTTATAAAATGAGTTTTTTTCAAAATGTAAAACTTCGCACAGTCTCCTGTTAGGTGGGTTTAGGGGTAGGGTGGGGTTAGGGCAATAGAAAATACAGTTTGTGCAATATAAAAACAACAGAAACCTATGTAAACCTATGTAATGTCCTCACAATTCACAAAAACTGTGTGCGTGTGTGTGTGTGTGTGTGTGTGTGTGTGTGTGTGTGTGTGTGTGTG
>CAIGQZ010000253.1:6325478-6353213 GCA_903798205.1 Danio tinwini
TACAATAAGGTTGTATTAGGCCTAGTTGTATTAATATTGTAAGATTGGACATTGTCACGATCACCAGCGATTTGGACTCTACAGATCGCTGGAAAACATGCACTATCGCTAATGGACTACAAATCCGCCATTTTGGACTACAACTCCATACATGCACTCCGCTCACACACACGTTCCTGATCCTGACTGATTGCACACACACCACCGGAGGATTGTCAAGGACTGATTACACACACTATTTAAGCAGTACAAACACTAACTCTAGTCCTGTCTATTGTTTATGTGACACTACAACGAGGTTTCCTTTGTCTTGCTTTGCTGTGTTTTTGATCCTCGCCTTATTTATTTGTTTATTCCTGTCTGCTTCCTGCGTCTGACCACCTGCCTGCCTATTGACTAGGATTCTGGATTGCCTGTATACATGTGTTTGCCCCAGTGTTGACCATTGCTTGCCTGACCATTCTAATAAACCTGCATTTGGATCCGCACCCCTGTTGTCAGCGTCACTATCCAATTGTTACACTAATGAACAGATAGTGATTTCTCTTAAGAGATAACTACTTACTATGCGCATGTCTATGGTGCTGATTTGGATTAGTCAATTAACTTAAGTTGCATGTTTTTGGACAGTGGGAGGAAACTGGAGAACCCGGGGGAAACCCACGTGAGCACAGGGAGAACGTGTAAACTCTGCACAGATACGTCGGCTGGCTTGTTAAGGCCTAGTACCAGTGATGTTCTTGCTGTGAGGCAACAGTGCTACCCACTGGGCCACCGTGCCACTCATCTAGGAAAGGATATCTCATCAAAACGAAGATGGCTGTGATATGGAACTTAGAGTATTTATAGTGGCTTAGGAATCGTCTGATTGGTGAACCATAAATTGGGTAATGCGGGACCAGCCGCAAGCAATCATAAGCATGTGATCCTCTCGAAATTAGTTAATAAATAAATTTCACAAAGTAAGAAAGTCTCCAAAGATGTCAGTCTCATAGAGAAAGTTTTAACACCTCAAATACCTCACAAATAGCATTGCTGTGTGGAATTTTCTTCTGGTACTATTTTCCATGGCTAAGAGTTTTACATTATGGTCAAAGACTTGCTCATGTTTAGGGTTGTCATATGAATTTGCCACATTTACCAATAGAAAAGCTGCTCGGTTTGAAAGTTACTTTTTTAAAGAGTATTTTATTTCATCTAAATGCAGTTGACAATGACTTACTTTAAAGTAATTTAGCATAAACCTTGAATTTTGCTGTGAAACGTAGAATGTTCTGTTTACCAACAGAAAATCAATCATAAACAAAACAGTGCTCATCTCATTAAATATTGATGACGGTGGTAGTCAGAGACTTTCATGTGTGACGTTTAGTTTTAGATTCTGTGGAAAACATGTTGCAAATACATTAAATGACGGTACTGTTTGCAGTATTTCAGCAGATTTAAAACATCCAGAGCTGACAACATTTCCACAGAAAACACAAAGATATTATTAAAAAGTTGAGCAATCCTTGCATTCTGTTCATATACATTCAGTATTTGATTCATGTACTGTGTGTAGGCCTGGACCACAAAACTAGTGTATTTTTGTTATTTTGGGGGGAAATTGAGATACATAATCTGAAAGCTGAATAAATATTGATATGTGATTTGTTAAGGGAAGGGCTGAGAAACAATATTTGAAAATCTGGAGAGGTCAAAAATCTAAATACTGAAGAAAATCATCATTAAAGTTGTCTAAATCAAGTTCTTTGCAATGCACATTACTAATCAAAAATTAAGTTTTGATAAACTTACAGTAGGATATCTAAATATCAGAGTCAAATATATAATTTAATCAAACTATTATTCCAAATAATAATATATTTCATACAATATGTAAAATAAGTCTCTGATATAGAGCAGGGGTGCCAAACATTTACCTAAAGGGACTTTTTATAAACTTAATTGAGGGCTGTGGGCCAAATATATAACAAACTGTATATATTACATTTGCCAGGGGTAATTTCCTAATTTATTCAGTAATATTTAAAAATAATTACACTGTAAAACCCAAAAAGTTATGGTAACTCAAACCATTTGATGAAACCGATTGCAACAAACCATTTAAGTTCAAAAACTAATCCTAATGAGTACTGTGAACTTAATCCATTTGAGTAAACGAAGCAATTTAAGTACTGTAAAACTCAATGAGTTAAGGCAACTCAAACCATTTGAGTTAAAAAACTAATCTATATAAGTACTGTAAACTTACTCCATTTAAGCTAAAGTAATGAGGTATTTAATTAACTGATGGGCTATTTGACCTAAAATCTAAATCTTGATTAATCGAACATTTTTACTTAATTACAATTAATTAATTAAATTTTTTTTTTTTGTCCTCATAGTTTACAGACAGATTTTAAACAGTAAATATGCTCACATATTACAGGTGAGAAATTTTTGAATGAAGGGTGCTTTACTTGATTTTAAAATAATTGAACAAAACACACACTATATACTATCTAAGATTATTTATTGAACATCAACGTTATTCAAAACACCTATCGTCTAAAACGATCAGTGATTTTTTTCTTATATAAAAGTGAAAATAAATAGCTTGCCCTTTTAGAAACAAAATAAATAATTTTAAATGTTTTTCATATTAAAAGTAGAAGGTATAGGTATAGAGTATAGTAGGGTGTGCAACCGTGAAGGCTGTGCCGATCATAAATGTGTGCTTGAAGCAGAAGTATAAATCAGCCAGAGCGGGGTCACGTGACTCCACACGTGGAAAGTAATCGGAAAAATTGACCTGGAACAATGAGATCGATTATACTGTAGGTTCTGAATGTTGATTTCGATTACTTTTCCATTATTTCCCAGTCCTACTCATTACCTTCAACACTGAGTTCAAAACTCTTTTCAAATGAGTAGAATTAACTCAGTAAATTTTGAGCTAGCTACACTTATTTCATTTCATAAAGTTGAATGTTGGATTTTACAGTGTACCAAACTGCATGTATTAAATTTGCCATGGATAATTTCCTAATTTATTCACTAATATTTAAAAAATAACTACAAAACATAAGTACCATCGTACATGACGATCCAACGGGACAAACTGGTTGGGGCGGGAAATACCGTCATACCGCCTGTAGCGTTTGCTTAAAAAATGAAACGCAGCCATACATACCTCTGGCTACAATTCGCGGTCTCCAGAAACATCCACAGGACTACGTTTTCAGAATGAGCCTGGGTTGGCTTTGATCCTAATTGAGCCATTTTGGTGACTGTCGCTTTAAATTCAAATGAGATTGTGCTCTTTTCAAAAGAGGGCAGAGCTATAAATGCCTGTGTGTCAGCATAGTGGCAGATACAAAACTCTAATGGTGGATGGCTGCTTCTCACTCAGAGCTGTTTTATGATAATAAGGGAGAGGTCGTCACTAGTGGGCGGGGCTTTCACCCTCTAATGACACGTACAAAGGAAGAATGTCAATCAAAATGTTTCTTTATCAAGTGTGATTATAAAAAATGTATTTATTAAATTTTTATTATTAGAAGCTGGTTATATTCACACACTGTTGCCACACAATTGTGTTTAAACCCCTTATAAAAGTGATTTTTGCATAATAGCTCCCTTTAAAGTCACAAGTATCTTAGGTAAATTCACAATTATTAAAAACTGGCTTCCATATTCCATGCAATGTTTTCAGAATAATGTTTTTTTCTTCTCTTAATTCATCAGATTTCGTCTTCATGCTCGTCCTCCTCTAACCAAAGAGTTCGCCGGCTCCATCAGTTCACTTCCTGCAAAATTCGACAGCAAATCAGAAAGTGCGTACAACCACTTCATCTCAATCTACGGGACGCACTTCTTGCGGAGAGTCGACCTGGGTGGCCGGGTGAAGTCCACCACTGCTGTGAAAACTTGCGAGGTTTCCATGAAAGGTCTGTCAGCCAACGACGTTAGCAACTGCTTATCGGCGGAGGCGTCCGCTGTAATTAAGGGCGTGAAGGTGAGCGGGCAGACAGCCTACTGCAAATCCAAACAAAAGAAACTGGAACGAGCCAACAGCTTCAGTGCCACCTTTTCTGACCGAGTCACTGAAATACTTGGCGGCAACGGTGAGCAGCAGGACATCCTATTCACTCCGAGCAACATCAGTGGTTACGGCACATGGCTCGGGTCACTTAAGAAAATCCCAGGAGTGGTGTCCTACACTTTGAGCTCGTTGCATATGCTTGTGAGGAACGACTCCGCTAGAAGAAGCAGTCTACAACAAGCCATTAGCAAATACATCACCAAATACGCCATATCAACTGCATGTCCTCGCAACTGCAAAGTGGGAAAGCGTGAACGCAATTGCGCGTGCAAATGCAACGGGCATGTAAATGTTAATAGCAACTGCTGTCCAAACAAGCAGGGAGTCGCCAAATTGACCGTCACCGTGGTGAGCGCCGCAGGATTATGGGGAGACATCTTCTCTAAAACAGATGGTTATGTTAAAGTCTTCTACGATGGCCACACGGCGCAGACCCCTGTGATCTGGAACAACAACTTTCCTCAGTGGAACTTTCGCGCACAGTTCGGCACTGTGGATCTGACTAAAAGAGCGTGAGTGATTATGACGGTGCTTCCTGCGTAACTGTAGCCTTCAGATTTTAGTGTTCAGGGGTGGACATAACTGATGCCTTTACACGATTATAATGATCTCATTTATAAAACTTTCCATAGAAACCTTCCTAAAAGAAGGCATCTGCCGCAAAAATGCAAGTGCCAGAGTAATTGGTGGTTACTTCCGCTGTAGCAACTAAGGGACTAAGCCAAAAAAAAAATCTGAGAAAGTTCAAGACAATTTTACTAGCACCATTTCCTCATATCAGTTTTAATTAAGTTGTCTAATCTTAAATGATGGGCGGCACAGTGGCTCAGTGGTTAGCACTGTCGCCTCAAAGCAAGAAGGTTGCTGGTTCGAGTCCTGACTGGACCAGTTGCCATTTCTGAGTTTGCATATTCTCCCCATGTTCGCATGAGTTTCCTTTGGGTGCTACGGTTTCCCCCACAGTCCAAAGACCTGCGCTATATGAAGTAAATTTGCCGTAGTCTATGAGTGTGTGTGAATGCAAGAGTGTATCGGAGTTTATGAGCAATGGGTTGTGGCTAGAAGGGCATCTGCTTTGTAAATAATCTCCCAAAATAGTTGGCGGTTCATTACGCTGTGGAGAACCATGATAAAAAAGGGACTAAGCCGAAGGAAACAAATGAATGGTTTAAATGACCTATAAGCAAATGTGACTCAACCTAAGTAATAATTACTTCTACTACATTAGTTAACAAGACTTGATCCTATTAGGTTAAGATTACTTAATTGAATTGAGCAAATTCGTTGCCTTAAATAAATTAAGTAAACCTAACAAATCACTTTTTACAGTGTAAAAGGAAACATACGCCAGAATAAAATGCAATTATTTTATTGATGATCATATCTCATGTAATGCTTTAAAGTGGTTCAATTAAGTTACTATTTAAGTTAAATATTACAGCTGCGCACATTTTCCCATCATATTTAGTTTTATGGATCAAAACTTTGGCGTTGGAAGTGGCGTATGCATGCTTCCTTGCCTGTTTTGTGCAACACTATCTCACAGCAATTCGTACAATCTCATTTATACAATTTAGTCACATTTGCTCATCCACCAATGGCGATTGGGTTTAGGGGCGGAGTTTGGTGCCAAGCTTCCTTTTAAAAATCTAATTCCCGTACAACTGAACTTGAATTCGTACAAGTTAGCCACTAAACAAACAAAATGTAAAATAGTTATGTTTTCTTGTGAGATCAAACTGGTTTTGTGCATACGCCACATTTATAAATGAGACCCCAGCTACGGTGCTAGAAAATCGATTTTTCATACCAGCACTGTTGGCATTTGGAAACCTTGTTACCCAAGTTAATGCAAAATCAGTAATTTCCCCTAGGGCAAAAATGTCATCTCTATAATTATTTTCCATATTGAACGATAATGCTATATATATTTCAATATAAGTTGTTAATGCTTCCAGATTTAAAAGAGTATCCCAACAAAGACTGAAGTCACAAAAATTAGATAAAATACAACATATTTTCAGCCGATAAATTTTCGGTGGCCAAAAATTCGGTGCATCTCTAATATCAACACACTTTTGGATTCCAATTGTTGCACATTTCTGCTGTGTGATTGGCTCTTAAATCAATATAGAGTAAAAAAGACCAGAGCTTATTATTGTTACTGACATCAATTTTATTACGATTCGATATACTATCGTTTATCAGCACAGCCCTAATTTCCACATGCATTTTTGGTGAGATAACTATACAAATGTGTAAAATGTTGTTAGTTTTCAAGTAAAATAATGTGAACATTCATGATAAATACACTCAAATACTGTATGTGCTGCTAAGTGTCAGCACATTAAAAGCAAAACTACATTTTTAAAGACCGAAGCTCAAACTTGAGATGGTCAATCGAACTCGGGTGTGAGCCAAATCAAGCCAAATGTAAAATTACCAAGTGATCATGCTGTCCCACATGTAGGAATCTGAGGTACATTTGAGGTACATTTTAAGCACAAACTGAAAACGTAGCCCTATATACATTTCCAGAGAGCTCAAATTATGTAGCAAGAAGTACATATGGCTGCATTTGGTCTTTAAAACGAACGATATGGGGTGGATTTACGGCGTTCCTTTTCGCGCTAACAGTGCACCGCTTACCTCCGTATGGACGGCTTTCCTGCTGTTATCAGATTGTTCGGTGGCTGGCATCGTACATCAGTGAGGAGTTGATTACGACGATGGGGTTCAAGTCCGGCGAAGAATGGTTCCAGAAAGCGGGTAAGACAAAAATAAAAGCGAAAAAAAAAATAAATAAATAACAGGGTAAGAATGTAGTAAAATCTAAAAACGTAGTAAAAATCAGGCTAAGGCTGTTCTTTTTCTGGATTGGTTTAGGGAAGTGGGTGGGCGAGTCAATCGGTGCCTTCTAAAACACTATCGGTTGGGTTTAGGGAAAGAGGTGGGTGAGTCAGTCAGTCAGTCAGTCAGTTGACAGCAGCCTCTGGTGGATTTATGCGAGAAGAGCAGGAGTGAATGGCACTCGTGAGAGAAATTTGAGATCTGAAAACGCGTACACAGCAGCCTCTGATGGATTTGCGAAAACAAAAACTGCAAAAAACAAAACAAAAACGTAGCTCTTTGGACTTATTTGGCACTCTCCAGAAATGTATTTAAGGATACATTTTCAGAATGAGCCTGGGTTGCAAACATCTCCAGGTTCTCATTTGAGTACCAGACCAATAAAGTTATGTGCACCCCTGAAAATGCAGGTAAACAGGCTAAAACTTTGAATCCGAATAATATCTGTTGCGCTTCATATCATGTCTATCTTCTTTCTACAGAAGCTTGCAATTTCAGGTGTGGGATCGTGACAACGGGTTTGATGATGACCTACTGGGAAAAGGTGCTGTTGTCCCAGAAAAGGGCAACAATGTGCAGAAGCGTTTTGGGTTCAAGCATGGCTCTCTCTTGATCTCCTACAATGCAACATGCGGCCCAAGTCTTCAAGGGTCTTTCTGTGAAAAGTACGCTCCTACTCCGGGTGGTGATGGTGTTCTTAACTATTACAATACCTTTGACACTGAGAAGCCTGTTTTCTTTAAAACATCCAAGGATTCTAGAAGAGATATGTCCATCCTTTAATAATTAAATGGCTATACACTACCTGACAAAAGTCTTGTCACCTATCCAAAATTTAGGAACAACAAATAACTTGACTTCTAGTTGATCATTTGGTATCAGAAGTGGCTTATATGAAAGGCGAAGGCCTCTAAATTATGCTTATTTCACCTAAATAAAATATGATCATGCCTTGATTTTTTAATTATTAAATTAGGACAGTAAGGTCTGACTGCTTAGACAAAAGTCTTGTCACTTAACAGAAATAATGTACAGTATAGAAGATAAAGTCATGGTGCAGTGGAAAAGAATGAATATTGTGTATGACTCCCATGAGCTTGGAAGACTGCATCCATACATCTCTGCAATGACTCAAATCCCTTATTAATAAAGTCATCTGGAATGGCAAAGAAAGCGTTCTTGCAAGACTTCATCAAGATTTTGTAAATTCATCTTCAATGCCTCCTCCATCTTGCTCAATAATGTTCATTTCTGGTCACTGGGCTGGCCAGACTTTCTTTGCTTTCAGGAACTTTGATGTGAAGGCTGAAGTATGAAAAGGAGTGCTATCCTGCTGAAGAATTTGCCTTCTCCTGTGGTTTGTAATGTAATGGGCAGCATAAATGTCTTAATACCTCAGGCTGTTGATGTTGCCATCCACTCTGCGAATCTCTTGCACGCCCCATACTGAATGTAACCCCAAACCATGTTTTTTCCTTCACCAAACTTGACTGATAACTGTGAGAATCTTGGGTGCATGCGGGCTCCAATAGGTCTTCTGCAGTATTTGTGATGATTGGGATGCAGTTCAACAGATGATTCATCAGAAAAATCGACCTTCTGCCACTTATCCAAATGATCAACTAGAAGTCAAGTTATTATTTGCTGCTCTTATAACTGGGATGAATGACAAGACTTTTGTCAGGTAGTGTACAATATAAAGCTAATATAAAATACTGATAACAAGCTTTTTTTCTACTTCAACTTCATAGAATTTTCCAAAAATGTAAAAATATCACACATTTTAGAATATTATTGTACATTTTGACATGCAGAGAGAATGAAAGTAAACAAGGATCCAAAATGATTGTGACAATTATTGACCCCCCCAAATATATTTATATCTTTTTTTATTAACTAAAACAAACTGATAATAGGCTTTTAATAATGAATAAACAATTAAATTTATTTGCAATATCTACATTGCAATTAGTTATCTTAAACCACATATATTTTCTCCTTTTTCACAAAGTGCACAAAACATATTTCTATAGACACATTAAGAACTTTCATCTGGATTTTCCTTTGGTAATTTGTTTTAAAACTGTCTAATAATGCTTTCAAAACTTTTGTAATTAAAAAAAACGTTTTGTTTCTTTGGTGTTCATATTTGAGTCATTTTCTTTAACTTATTATGGGTGCAATGAGGTCTTTGGCAAAGTGTAATAATAATTAAACTTTTAATAAATAGTATGACAATTAATATCACAAAAATAGCAGAAAAGTAGGTAAAAAGGACTCTGATGAAGCAGGACAGAAGATATTAGTTGGGAAAAACACTGATTACACTGCATAAAATATTTTTTCTAACTTATAAGCAAATTTAATTTACTGGAAAGTGCTCTACTTTCTACTTCAAAGCTCAAAATTTAGTCCAGTGTGTTACTTGACATTTCTTTTGTAAATATTTGTGAAATTTACAACCAATTTCTTAGTGAAAATTGTTCTAAAAAAAATTAAACCCAATTTTTTTCATTGACAAAATGTTTTCGACATTGATTTATTTAATTAAATAAAATTAGAAACTTTAAATGCATGCCAAAAGACTCCAACATCATGAAGAAAGTGCTCCCAGACACCTTTTTTTAATGAAAATGAAGACAATCAATCAATAATAATAATAATAATAATAATAATAATAATAATAATAGGTAAAGTCTGATCATTATTGATATGTGCAAATTTAATATACTTTATATGAATTCATATTTTCAATACACACAATGATACAGCTTTTAAACCAGGCTAAAAATAAAATACATTCAAATTTTTCTGAGCCAAACAGCGCCCCCTCTCGAAAAGAGCAAACTTCGCACAGAAAGTCTTCTTCAACTGTGTTCAGGTTAATAGTTTTACGCCAAAACATCTCTAACTTAAAGGAATATCTTCTGAGCAGATATTACTACAAATGTCATGCACACTGGAGAGGGGGGTTTATTAATTAAAAGCCTTTTTAAATTAACAATAAGTAATGTGCTATTGTTGAATTGTTCACTAACGAGCATCTTCAATGCATAAATATGCTTTAAATAATATGTTGTGTATATATTCTGCACAAATCTTTTTTTGCAGAAACATCGGAACACAAACAACAGGTTAAAGGTAATTTAATTCAGCCAACTTTAGAAAAATTACTGTAATTTGTTACAGCTTTTTTTTCTCAAAGTATAATTAAACTTTTATACTATTAAATTGAATTTAATCTATGTTTAGTCTAGAGACACTAAATATGTATTTTACTTTAGCACTTTAGTGTCTTTTTAATCTTAAATCAATGTATAATTTTCATTTGAACCAACTTCAAAAAATTACTGTACAGTCAAAACATTACGTTTGCTGTTTGTTTAAACTACTTATTTAAATTGAGCTGAAACAACAAAATTATTCAGTTTTTGTGGGACAATTTAATTGTTTTATGTTTAATTTACTTAAATTTGTAAAAAAAAAAAAAAAAAAAAAGCTAACTTAATTCCTTCATGTTGTCCCAACACAAATCTATTGTGAGGAACCCAGCATTTTATAAGTAATTTATTACAGCAACTTTTTTAATTACCCTCAAATTATAGTTCTGATGTGGTTGAAAATGAAAAATGTATTTTAATATTCATTCATTTTCTTTTCAGCTTAGTCCCTTTATTAAACTTTTTTAAATCAACTTATCCAGCACATGTTTTACGCAGCAGATGCCCTTCCAGCTGCAACCTATCTCTAGGAAAGTATTTTAATATTAATCAAAAATATTTATTCTGCACAAGGAAAAAATATACATTGACTGCAATGTTAATGTTAATGTTATAATTAATTGAATTTCTTTGGTTAGATTTAAAATCAAGGTCGGTAGGGGAATCAGTGCTTTTGAAATCACTGTCGTTGGGTTTAAGGAAGGTGGTCGGGTCAATATTTTTATTTTATAAGTTTATAATTTATAAATCTAATAATATAACATAACATAATAAAATATGATATAATATAATATACTTATAATATAATATAATCTAATATAACATAACATAATACAATACAATATAACATAACATAATACAATATAATTTAATATAATAAAATATAATCCTAATATAACACAACATATTATAATATAATATCATTTAAAATAATATAATATAACATAATATAAACTAAAATAACGTATAATAGCATAATATAATAATTACTGAGAGAGTATGTATTTCAGTTTGCCCCATCTGTTTTATTCCCCCGCATTAGACTGAAATAATCCCGCGTCGATTATTTCATCAGGCCTAAAAGAGGCTCCTGCTCCTTGATTCCGCCTAAAACAAACTACAGTTCCCTAGTTATGATGGGGAACGTGGGCCAGTTACGCGCTGCGGAGACGCACAGTACAGCAAGCGAGCGGAATGGGGGAGGGGCAGCAGGTAAAGTGAGACGGATGCGCGTGCGCAGAAGACCCCCAGCCCTCTGCATCGCTCCCCTCCCCCCACCTCTCTTTTTTTTTTGCAGCATCAGTACCGCGTTCGGAATCGCATTCGTGTGCTGGAGTCAGAGCGCGCTGCGGGGCATCACTGCACCGCCACGGAGGACACACCACCACCATCACACAACCAGGAACAGGGAAAAGGGGGATAAGGCGTGAAATAGCGCAGAGAGGAGACAGAAGAAACAGGGCGGCCCTTTTTTTTCCTAAATCACCTGCTACATCTGTGGGAAATTAAACAGGAGCCAGACATTTGCGAATCATAAAAACACGAACGCAGCGGACATCTCAAGCGGTATTTTTGGCCAGCACGGCAGGGAAAAATGAAGGATCGCACGCAGGAACTACGAAGTGTAAGTCTGTGTTTCTGATGCTTTTATCGCTCATCTCCTCCCATATTCTCCCGTCTCCTCACCGCAACCGGGCGTCAGCAGCTGACATCTCACTGCTGCTCACTCACGGTTCAGCATTAACGGGCATGTATACGGAAATTTTTCGCTGTCTTACATCCTTATACTCCTTATTACTCCTTTATTCTTGATGCAGTTACTAATGAAACCGTCAATCAAATCACAGATATACTACGTTTTTAATAGCCGCTCTCACTCCTGCACCGTTCCATGTGCGATGGATCGATTTATCGATCAAATCGGGTTATATGGCGTAATTTGCGAAATGAGCCCCCTTACATTAGCATGCATACAAACAGACTACCTTTGATACATGTCGCCCAGGAGTGTGATCTATGGTATAGACTGCTGCTGCGGATAGTTAGCCAGTATCCATACACTGACACGCACCATCCCAATATCTAATTCTATGATCACTGCATGATTAATTATTAATACAGACCTTTTTTTGGTCAACAGTAGTTCTCCATTGGTACTCCTAAATATGCCTTCTGCACCAGGGAATTTTGAGTATCTCCAACTAAAGCTGCATCCCTGATGCATGTACATCTTCATCGGACGCATTTTAATCGTTGGGTGTGATGTGCGATTATTGCAGCATGCATTGTTCCGTTCTTAGCCCCTATATTAAACATGAAATGATGTAATATTGTTGCTTGTATCGCCCAATTGAGCTAAACGAATACAACATGGCCGCCAAAGTATTTCTATTTGTAGTCGCGACGGTATAGCGGCTTAATAATTTATTTATTTATTTTTCCATAATATCGAAGGTGGGCCTTGAGGCTTTAATGCGTCGCCCAACCTCCACAAATTTTCCGTCGCCAGAGATCAATGAAATATCGTAAAGGAAACGCCTGAACCCAGTGCACTGCACTCATCAGTGTGCGTGCGCGCGCGCGTGTGGTGCGCTTGGGGGGCTATAAGACAGTTAAGTAGTACATTAACATGTTTGTGAAATAAATAAATAGATAACTTCACAACCCAAGCCATCTTCATCAACCAAAAGTCATTAGTGCAAAACTCGGACCGGAATCCGTCCAAGACTTCCCTTATTCCCCCGGAGAACCGGAGCATCTGATATCAGCCTTTGCTTATCAGACGCAACGTAGAAATTTAATCTACAGATAATTGGATTTATAGAATTCGCAATTATACGTGATGCGCGTGCACTATCCTCCCCAAAGCCGAGCACGCTCGCTGTATCCTCCGCCGCCTGCGCTTTAAAACACACATAAATCATTAGTCTTGCTTCTAAAGGTGTTAATAGCTCAACGCGAATCTGATGCGACATGATTGGGCAATAATCACATTTTATGTAATCGTCAACATCACTGTGACGTATTGGTCGCGCGGTGAGGGAAGTGTACGGGTTACTTGGACTGTGGGCGTGCGCAGGGCGAGCGTGTCTGTGCATAGCGGAGACGAGCAAGGATAAATCAGACAGAATTCATTGACCTTGCCCCCCTTTCTGGATTGGGTTTCGTTTGTGTGTAGGGGAAGAGATCTGACATTAAATGAATGAGTGAGATTGAATGGCGTAATTGCAGGCTTTTCATGAAAGCGAGGTGGAGATGCAGCATTGTTCCACAGTGGCCAAAGCAAACCTGGGATGAAAAATTCACATTGAAACACTTCAGATTTATGACTTTAATCGGCTACTCCAAGAAGATGTCACCTCAACTGCGCCGTTGACATAATTAGTACACTTAATTTCTTACGACTGCACTGATAGTGGCCAAAAAGGGACCCACAGAGGATTGAACGGAATATCAATGGCAAATCATTAGGTTTAAACAATAAAGCTATGGAGTCATGCAGGAGAAAATGTCACTATCGCATTAAGTTTAGGTATATGCATTTAAATAGACAAATGTGTATGACCAATTGAAAAGTATATATATAAGAAATTGAAACAGATATTGGCATAAACAGACAATTTTTATGTTTCAATAAATAATATAGCCTAAATATAGCCAAAGATATATAAGAGGCAGGTTTCACAGTGGAAAAACTTCCCCCATCCAATCTGTTTTGTCTCAAAAAGTCAATATGTCTTCATTGATCCTTTTTTGTGCCATGTTTATTAGGCTTGTCATCTATCAACATATATTAATTATAACCTTATATTGTAGTATATAACTACACAAAAAATGCTGGGTTCCACACAAATCCTTCATGTTGTCCCAACACAAATCAATGAAGTTCATTTTTACAAATTTAAGTGGATTGAACATAAAACAATTAAGTTGTCCCCCCAAAAAACCTTAATAATTGTGTTGTTTTAACTAATTTTAAGTAAGTAACAAGCATCTAAATAATTCTTATGACTGCATCTCCACTAATATATGTTTCTGATGCAAACGTGTAATATAGATCTGGGGTGCGTTTCCCAAACAACGATGTAACTCACAGCTGAACTATCATAGTATGATGCATCGTTTGGCAAAAGAACGATGTAGTGACAAGTGTTTCTCTAAAACCATAGTTTCTCTGTCGCAGATCCAACGTTTAAACCATGTTAGTTATAACGTGAAACGCCCATAACGATGCTCTAAACAGGGTGGTAACAACCTTTTTAGAGAAGAACCCCATAATTTATTTGTGCAAATAATATTGTTTTACACGCACACGCATTTAAAAAAATAATCCAATATTAGTTTTGGTAAAAACATGCACTCGCTTTCCATATTAATTGAAATATATGTAAACGTCACATAAAGGGCCGATGTTTCCTTTACAAATATTATTGAGAATATTACATACTCTATTCTAAAGCATAAAATCACCTACAAAAGCTAACACGTATTCTAATATCATATATAAATCATACAAATAAATAAATAATGAGCCTATTTATTAAGAAATGAAATTGAATATTTATTAGCAAATGAAAAAAAATCCTACTTTGATAATAATAATAATGATGATGATGATGACGACGATGATTAGGATTATTATTATTTTTATTAAGTAGAATATTGTTTATTTATTTTTTTAAAGTCTACTTTTACAATTTGACACATGTAAACACTGCAGAAATGCTCTAACTAACAGGCCCATGTCATATACAGTACAGATAGTTAATAAATATGCTCCTATAAATTGAAAGCATTAACGTATGCTATGTTTTTTGTTTTCATAAGCTTTGGAGACATAACGTTAATTCCGCTTTTAAATAACAGGTCAAATATAGCTTTCGCCATGAGGCTGTGTTCAAAATGACATCAATGTTTTTAAAGTGCACTGCAAAGGGAGCACAACTGTAAATATAAAGACAGCTAAAACTAAACTGTAAAATACTTTGAAAGCAAATTACACCTATAAGAGAGATGACCTTAATGTTTTTTTAAAAAATCATTTCAAGTTTAAATGTTAGAATGTTTTAAATGAATAGGGCACAGGGGGGGTAACTAGGAATAGAACACAGCCAGGAACTATGTTTCTAACTACAGCTCCAGAGGTGTAGTTGCAAGCATACAAGTTTGCGATGCAGTTTGCGAATGTTCGTTGGAACGATGGATTTGGGAAACGCCAAATCAACAAACTATGTTTGTAACAACGGAATTTGCGACCTTAGTTAGCTAACGGTGGTTTTCGAAAATGCACCGCTGTACGAGATACATAATATTTTGAGATCTGCGATTCAATAAAATGCTTAACACTAAACTGATAGTTCTATGTCCGAAACATTTACAGCAAAGAAGTATTTTCACATGATGACTGCGTCGTTTAAAAAGGAGACACATTTTTTGTCAGAATTTGGAAGTGGTACTAAGCAAGCAGGCAATAAATGTAGTTAAAAAGTGTTTTATTTTGACCAGAATGTCGATTCTGAAGATGCACAACACATTACTGTGCTTCACTGTGCCCTGTAATGTCCTTGAGAGAGGCAAGGTTGAATGTCTGTGTCTCTTGGCCTTTCTCTCTGTCTTTTCCTGCCTCTCAGCTAACAGGCTTCAGGGGTGAACTCATGTTTAAGACTTCTAAAATAAATTGGCAAAACATAATGAGGCATTTGTCAGCACTGGTTTTATGTTCCAAAGCAAAAAAAATGCAAAGCTCGAATAAATGAAGACAGCACTTCTGAGCGAATGATAACTTCAGAAAGAAGTCAGATGAGTAACATGTCAGCCTGTCGTGTAGACACTTTTTGCCAGACTCCTGCTAAAAGCCGGAATAAGTCAGAATTGGTAACAAGATATTCCTAGATGTCGAAGCTTGTTAGTTTGGGCTCCATGTTTGCAATATTAATGCATAGAGAATATTAAATGCTCAGATGAACATTAAAACTTCATGTTTAATCATATGATTGCACTGTTGAACTTTTTCTCAATCAGTTGAATTTAGGACATGGCTTACAGGAATGTTTTGTATATTTCGGTTATAGTTGCCTAATGAATGAGCGGGAATGTTGCTGGCATGTGTTTGTTTGATGTTGAGTGCATCAAAGAAGAAAGCAGACCAACTTGAAAATTGTATGCACATGAATAAGAACTAATTAATTAAGACTTCAATTAATATTTGTTGGAAGACGTGCAACACAGGCGCATTGTGGATATGTACCCCTGTCTACATTTCTGAAGAGCATGAATTATGTAGCCAGAGGTCTGGCTGTGTTTTGTCTTTAAAATGAACGATATGGGGTGGTATGACACCGCCAATGGCTTCATTTTCTTTTCGGGCTACCAGCTGACCGTTTACCTCCGTGTGGACAGCTTTTCTGGTGTAACCAGTTTGCTCTGCGTATACAACGGCGGACTTTTGAGTTGACCGTGACGTTGGGGTTTAAGTCTGGCGAAGAACGGTTTCTGAAACCTGGTAAAATAAAATCAAAATAAATAAAATAAAATAAATAAACAATAGGCTAAACACGTGGTAAAATCACACGGCCGTGACAGCTTTTCTTTTTCAAGATTGCTTTTCAAAGCACTATCGGTTGGGTTTAGTGATGGGGGTCGGTCAGTCAGTCAGTCGACAGCAAGCTGGCCTGGTCGGTTGAAGTGTATATTGCACCCTCTGGTGGATTTATGCGAGAAGAGGATGTGCAAGAGAAATTTGACATCATCAAAAAGCATTCACAGTGGCCTCTGGTGGATTTGCAAAAATAAAAACTGTGAGCAGACATACTTCCGGTTACATATTTTGTACATTGTCCCCAGAAATGTAGACCTGGGTATGTATCCACAGTGAGCCTGGGTTGCAAACATTGTCTGTTGCGGAGTATGATGTATGAGTATGATGCGATATCACTTGATTTAGTGGCGAATTCGTATTCATTTGTACAGTCTCATTGGTACATTTTAGGATGATACACTAATCCTCAAATTAAAGGTAGGGTTATGTGTTTGGGGGTGTCATATGTTTTCATATATCTTAAATCGTATGAATTTGTATTAATATTCTGACAATACATAAAGCAGTTACATTTCCTTGTGAGATCGCACTGGATATCTAGATAGAAGCGCAGGTGTGATCTGACCTGAAAATTGGCAACCTAACATTTAATTTACTCAGAAGCGCCAGGAAGGCAAAGATTATGTGACATCACACACTGTATCTTGCCCAGATTTGTCCAGAAAAGGAGAGGTCAGACATATTGTGTTAAGTGATATTAAAGAAGTGCTAATAGAAGACTACAACGCAACCGCACCAAGTATGACTGATTGTGAACTCAATGGGATATTCCAATCTGTGATTTGTAATCATAATAATAAGAATGTTATTGAAGTAAGATCAGTTACAGAAAGGCATTTCTTTCAGTTGTTTCATTGCCAAAATAAAAGCCATTTCTGTATTAGAGATATATGATATGTTTGCAAAAATACATACAAATAAAGAAATCAATTCAAATATGACCTGTTTTTAATGTTAGCATCTTTATATATGACCAAGCCATATTTGCTACTGCATACCAGTTGATTTAATTCCCACCATTTACTACTGGCTTATTACCTGCCTATTATTAAGGTATTGACTTTTGATTAGCATTCATCAAGTATGATCTTATTTGACATCCCTAATCCAAGACCTAAACCCAACCACTACCTGCTAATTAGTAGTTTATTGAGTTAAAAGTCTTAATTAATGGTCTGTTAATAGCGTAAATTGTACATTATCAGTAGATTTACATAAAAACAATGTGTTTTAACAATTTACATAATTTACTACTGCTTTTATACCTGCCTATTATTAAGATACTAACTGTTTATTAGCACTTATACAATATGATCTTATTTGACATCCCTAATTCCATACCTAAACCCAACTACTACCTGCTAATTAGTAGTTTATAAAGTTAAAAGTCTTAGTTAATGGTCTGTTAATAGCATAAATTGTACATTATCGGTAGATTTACATAAAAACAATGTAACACTTTAGTTTAAGTAACAATATACATAATTTACAACAGGCGTATTACCTGCCTATTATTAAGATATTAACTTTAGATTAGCACTTATATAGTATGATCTTACTTGGCATCCCTAATCCAATACCTAAACCTAACTACTACCTGCTAATTAGTAGTTTATTGAGCTAAAAGTCTTAATAACGTAAATTGTACATTAAAATAAAGTGTGACCAAAACGAGTCATGCTATGTTTATTTAGCAATTTGACTGGCATAGACACACCTCTATCAGGTCCTCCGTGGACCAGAGGAAGCATAATGCCTAATGTAATGAACTTAAAAGGTTTCTTGAGTGAGCACACTTGCTAAATGGAGACAGAAAGTGAGTGCTGTATTAGACAGATTGTCAATATATTTTGTTTCGTCTACAAAAGTATCTCCTAAATCACTTTGGCCTTATTTACCCCTAAATATAATGTTTTAAAGGGGTCATATTATGTAAAAACTATTTTTATAAGAGGTTTAAACACAGTTGTGTGGGGAAATTGTGTGAATATAACCAGCTTCTAGTAGAAAATATGTATTAATTTTATTTTTATAATCACACTTGATATAAACAGTCTGCAGAAACACTTCGATTAACATTTTCCTTTTGTATGTGTCATCAGAGGGAGGAAGCCACGTTCATTAGTGACCATCACTACCTTATTAGCATACAACATCAGTCTTGTTTATGAATCTGCCACTATGCTGACACATATGCATTTGTAGCTCCGCCCTCTTTTAAAAAGAACCTCATTTGAATTTAAAGCGACAGTCACCAAAATGTCACAATTAGGATCAAAGCCTAAAAGGGGCAGTAGAAAACAGTATTATTTGTGTGGTATTTTGAGCTGAAACTTCACACAGACCCTCTGTGGACCCTATCAGAGACTTATTTTACGTCTTGTAAAATAACAGACATAAAAGATCCCCATTAAAACAGATTGATTAGTGATTTCTTCAAAGCTGATAGGTGGCAAACCTGTTAGATGCTGGAAATTGTGAACGTGTGGGGGATTAATTCTCTGGACAGATGGAATAGAGGCAGGGAACCCCGGTAGCCGACGCAACACACACAGAGAAAGTATCAGAATGATAAGCAGCGAGCAATGCTACAGCAGACTGCAGCAAGAGCTGAGCTCATGGGGAAAGGGAACTCAGTAGGTGTCTTGTCAGCCGACGGGGCCGGAACAGGTAGATAATAAGTGGCGGAGAGAGAGAGAGAGTGGAAAATACGAGCACATATGTGAAGCTGGCCGCAGCCCAACAACAGATGCAACAGTCGGGTCAGGATAGGTCACGGATGTGGCTGTGTCAAGGCAAGAATGGTGCGCTGCAGGGATGAAACTGCAGCAGGGATACAGACGGAGGTGGAATTTTCCCAAAATCTCAGATTAGGTGGAATGGGAAGAGGACGGAGTGAGGAATAAGCAGCCACAGGTACCATATCAGCAGATGGAGGATAAATGAGACGCATCATAAAGACATTTTGTTAGAATATAAATGAAGGTGGTGAGGTTATTGCGCTAAATGAGCGCCGGGGCAGATTTGCTGATGCACAGGAATTTGGTGAAACTGCTTGCTAATATCCTCAAATGAATTTTGAGCACTGACACTTGGGCTGGAGCTAAAACTGATTTGGTTTTGCATATAAAAAGCTCAGCAGGTAGATCGTGCAAGAGAGAGGATGTTCAGAGGTTACTAAAGACATGCCTCTACTTATAAAACTACAGTCTTTTTGTGTGTGTGGATTTGTTTGTGACTTTTAACTGTGGTAACTGATCACCAAAGCCTAAAAGGGGCAGTTTCATTCATTCATTTAATTTCCTTCGGCTTATTTATGAGAGGTCGCCACAGTGGAATGAACCGCCAACTATTCCGGCATATGTTTTACACAGTGGATGCCCTTCCAGTTGCAACCCAGTACTAGGAAACAACTATGCACTTTCACGTTCACACATACAGCCTATTTAGTCCATTCAATTCACCTATAGCGCATGTGTTTGGCCTGTGGGGGAAACCGGAGCATTTTTTGGGGACTTTTAATTGTGGTAACTGATACAGACGAGCGATGTGTGTGAAATGAGACCGGTTTAATGTCCTGGTCTAGTTGAGGAGCTTATGGATTCTTTAAAAATCAGGTTTAGCAGAAGTGTGTCTGCTCGCAGCCTATAGCTATGCAAATGAGTGTCAAGCATCTGTTTTTTTTTACCTAAACTTCAGATTAAGCTTCTCATATTGAAGTAAAGCAAGGTTTCTAATATGATGTTAATCCCTCTTTGCATAACTAGCATGTATTTATATGGCAGTATAATTATCCTCATAGTTTTTATCCACCATCCATCCAGAGTCTTGAATGATCTTATATCCATCTGCTAGCATGTTAGCATTTGTGGGTCATACATCAAAATGGCGTTTTAAGCATCAGAAAAATACAAAATTAATTTTATTTCCGAACATTATTATCCTTTTAAAAAAAATTCAATAGTTTTTTGTGTTAATAAATAAATATATTATTAATAATAACAACAATAATAAATATAGCTGCAAGCAGCAATAACGGGGCCAAGCTATTCATAGGCCGAATAAGCAAAAATAATAATGACTGTAATATAATTTACACAAGACGTCCATTAAAAAGTCATTTAGAGTAGTTTATATGCCAAAAAATCTGGTCAGGCATATTTAGAAAAATAAATATTATATTAAAAAACAGCACAGCTCCATAATATTCACCACTATATGTCACTATTTCACTTGTTCTTTTAGTCATTAAAAATATAATATTATTAAGTTGACATTCATATTTTAATAAGAAGAGGTCAGGATTAGTGTGTTGCTTTATTTTTACATGTTTATGTCCAATCATCTCCAACACAAATACTATGTAACATGTTGAGGATTGTTGGGACATTGTGCAATTTGGAGTACAATTGGACAGCAAAGAGGACGACTGAACTGCAAATTGTGTTCTTACTTGACTTAAATTCTTCATTCATAAATGCTTTATTTTGAAAACAGCTCCTCAATTGATTGTCTTTAAAAAGGAGTTGCCACCTATGTAGAAGCTTTAAAATTAATGAAAGGTGAGAAGGCTAAACAATTGTATAATTTGTTTCAAGAATATGGTTTTATTTAACCCCTTACAGAGTATCTGTTTGATGTCTGCACTGGATGTTTTTTGTAAAATTATTTTATAAAAAATTTGTTTGTTTGTTTGTATGTTTTGTGTAATTTTATGGCTATATATTTGATTCACTGTATGTCTGACATGTCAGTTTGTGCAAGATTATGTTTGGATTGAGTTTGGCCTAAATTGTTATGTTTTTGAAAGGCAAAAAAATATATAAAAATCCTGCTGAGGATATTCGAGTTGCACAGTGACCCCTGCAGGCCATCAAATTCACTGACCACTGGAAATAGCTACTTCAGACTAGTTTCTGCTGGTTTTATTTGGTCACAGACATAAGAACAGTTCATTGTTTTCCTTTTCATTCCATTAAGTGTTTAGCTTGTAATTAATATAAATTTAATCAGAAACTAAAACGTATGAATGTGCATTCAAATTCTAGTGTTGCTGATTCATTCACTGAGTCATTAAGCTGATTCAAACTCATTGTTGACCAATTCAGAGTCAGGTCGATGACTCTTTTGAGTCATGTGTTTGCGAATGGGGCCACATTGGTCACACTGTATGTTTGTGAGAAGAACAATGCAATAGAAAGCTGATTAATTCATGCATCTCTTCAGGCTGAAAGTAATTCAAATAAAACTTGCTGTAGATTGAGAAAAGCATTGCAGGAAACATTGTCATGGTACTTTATTACAAAAACGAATTACTTTGTATTTCTTTAGTTTGACATGTTTATTTATAGTTTCTCAAATTAGGGGCTGGACACCTATGAGCCAAAAAAATAAAAATAAAATAAATCTGGCATCATTTATTATAATTTATGGCATCAATACAACACAATCTCATGCCAGTTATACTCAGATTACGCTGAATTTTGCTGCTTGTTCAAAGTACTTACTTAAAATGAGCTGAAACAACACATTTTTTTAATATAATTTAGCCTGTGATCCCACGTCAATTTATAACCTTTTGATTTAGTGGCGAATTTGTTTTAATTTGTATGGTCTCACTTAATAGGATTTACTCATCCTCCAATTGGAGGTATATACAGTTGAATTCAGAATTATTAGCTCCCTTTAGAATTCTTTTTTCTTTTTTAAATATTTCCCAATTGATGTTTAACAGAGCAAGGAAATTTTCACAGTATGTACATATTTTTTCTTCTGGAGAAAGTCTTATTTGTTTTATTTTGGCTAGAATAAAAGCAGTTTTTAATTTTTTTAAAACCATTTTAAGGTCAAAATTATTAGCCCCTTTAAGCTATATATATTTTTTTTGATAGTCTACAGAACAAACCATCATTATACAATAACTTGCCTAATTACCATAACCTGACAAAAAATTCTGACTTCAATTGTATGTTTGGGGGCACGCCTTAAATTAGTATGAATTATCCACTTCTGTGACAATATGTAAAATAGTAAAAAAAAAAATTGTAAGATCGAGCTAGAATTAGCCACCAAAGGTAAAAGCTACAGTATGTCTTCACGTCAGTCTGATCATATCAAACCAATATGACTATTTTTGACACTGTAAAAAGAATTATTAGTTGACTTTAAGTAAAATAAGTAAGCATGTTACTTTTAAAATGATTAGGGTTTAGTTATAAAGTGAGTAAACCTGTAACCCAATGCAAATAAATTAACTTTGTGCATGATTATAAAAATTATGTTAAATCAACTCACTTTTTAAATTAAAATCACATTTTGTTGCTTTTTAAGGGGACCTTATATGCCTATTTTTACAATATATCAAACAAGTCTCTGAAATCTATAAAAGTTTCAGCTCAAAATACTCCACAAATAATGTTTTATAATGCTTTGAGACTGCCACTTTTAGGCTTTGATTCAAATCGAGCCATTTTAGTGACTGTCGCTTTAAATTCAAATGAGATTGTGCTCTTTTTAAAAGAGGGCGGAGCTACAAATGTCAGCATAGTGGCAGATAAAAAAAAAACAATAGTAACTTCCTATGCTAATGAAGGAAAGATTGTCACTAATGGTCGGGGCTTTCCCCCTCTGATGACAAGAACAAAGGGAGAATGTCAATCAAAGTGTTTCTGCAGAAATAAATAAAAATTATAAAAAATTATAAAAAATAAAATGAATACATTTTTACCATTAGAGGCTGGCTATATTTAAAGACTGTTGCCACACAACTGTGTTACAACCCCTTATAATGGCCCGTTTCCACTGAATGGTACAGTACGGTTCGATTCGCTTTTATAGCGTTTCCACTGTCAAAAGGTACCTAAAAGCGAACCGTAACGTACCACTTTTTGGGTACCCTTTCGAAAGGGTACCTAGCAAGACAAAAGGGTACCAAAAAGCGGAGCAAGACGCGCTAAATGCTATTGGTTTACAGAGATACGTCACCAGTACGAACACAAGCCAGGAGAATGAAAACAAAAGAAGTGCCATTTTTAAATACACAGCCAAGACATTACACACTCAAAATATATATATTTTTAACTTGTTCAAACTACTTAATTAAAATGAGCTTAAACAACAAAATTCTTGAAATTTTATTGGGACAACTTAGTTTTATTATGTTCAATCCACTTAAATTTGTTAAAAGTGTTAGGTTAACTTAATAAATTTGCGTTGGGACAACATGAATGAATTGTGTGGAACCCTGCATTTTTACAGTGCACAGTAATATACATATGACAACAAGCTACGGTCTACCAGAGCTAAAAAAAAAACCTTGTCGGCGTCTTAATGAACAGCCGCAAAGCCAAGAAGATAAACCTCTTGTCGTTTTATGAGGCTGTTTGAAGCGCGAGCAATTTCACTTTCTCCAGAGAGCTCGCAATCGCATGCCGTGCTTCTATATTTAAAATAAGGAACTTCTTGAGCTGATGATAATAACGTGTGGCTGATAATTGAAGTGCTTCTGACATCCGATCCTTTCAGAAATGGACAAACACGACAGTGAAGCGCGAAGAAACAAAGAAGAAGTCAGAAAAAAAGGAGCAAATGATTCTTTCAGCAACTTAAAACATGAGCAAACTGCCATGTTTAACTATTATCATCGCCTTTTGGACTATTAAGAACTGGGAATGACAGAATTACTCTCTAACAGAGGTTACATGTGCTGGTGAAGATTAAAGATACAGATGAGAGGTTACTGTGGTTATATGTTGCGTGTTGTTTTAAAACACAAATAAGGACTAAATGTATGCTGTGTGTAGTTTTCCTGTAATTGGTAACATATCGGAGACTGTAAGGGTCTGTATGTGTTTATATATGTTGCATTTATTTATTTATTTTATACAATTGCAGACATTACAGTAGGCTATTTCGCATTGATCTGCAGTTACAATCAAATCATGTTCATAGAAAGGTTAGTAATGAACATTTATACACAAGTATTTATGTGTATAAAGCATCTGTTTTGTGGGAAGTGCTTCTCATATGATATGTGAACGACTCATACAGCTTTGCTTTGACATTTCCTCGAGCGAGAATGACGTTGACCGAAACTTTCTGTCGTACACCACGCCCACCAAAAGGGTACTATTGGTACCGTCCTGTTCCACTCAATGGAAACAGCCCATAAAAGTCCTTTTTGCATAATAGATCCCATTTAAGGCAATGGGTTTAATCATTATTTTAGGTAAAGTAAACAATCACTTTTTACACTGTAACTGTTTCTTGTACTAATAACTTGCTGGGTTTTTTTGTACTGATGCGCTGGTTGTGCTTTTCCATGCTGTTATAATTCATTTGTTGACTTGCTTTCAAACCGAAACCATAAATATTTCATTCAGTTTCAGTCTGTTCCTCACACAAGCCTACCATATGGATCCACATCAGCACAATCTATAATATTCCCTTTGTGTTCAGACAGAGGAAAGTCAGTCGTATGGGTTTGAAGCTAAATTTTGAATGCTATTTTCCGGATGTTGTGTTGCTTTAATCTGTTTTAACATATGGGTGGGCGCCCACTGAAGTAATTGGATTTGCTGCTGTTGTTTGTAGTGTTGCGTATGGTTGCTCCATCATTAACAGTCTTAGTAATTACTGAAGAATTTAAAGAGGGAGGTCCCATCAATAACATCATTAGTATTGATCCATTTACTTATTGATCCTTTGGATTTTTTTATTTGGCTTAAAAGGAGCTGTAGAAGGCATTTTTTGAAAACACTGACTGCTAGCATTAAGAAAAATAAAAACAATCGTGGGAAATGATGAATAGATGAATATACATTTTTTTTTATTATATTATTTTTTATGGCATGTCACGTGAAAAATAGTATAATCTGCAAGTTTAAAACATCCAAAGTAATAATTGAATATAATTGTGCCAGACATCACTATCATTACTATAAATTTGATCAAGACATCACCTTTATCACTACCCTACACAATTTACCCCACATAGGAAGAAAAATAAATTAATAAAATAAGAATAAATTAAAATAAATAAAATAAGAATAAATAATAAATCAAATAAAAAATATATGTAAGAATAAATAAATGAAATAAGAATGAATAAATAAGTAAAATAAAAATAAATTAATAAAATAAGAATAAATAAAAAAGAAATAAATAATAAAAAATTAAAATAAGAATAAATAAATAAATAATTAAAATAGTAATGAATAAATAAAAAAAAAATAAGAATAAATAAATAAATAGATAAAAATTAATTATTTAATAAAAAATCATTAATAAAATAAGAAGAAATAAAAAAGAAATGAAATAAGAATAAATAATAAATAAAATAAGAATAAATAAATAAATAAAATAAGAATAAAATAAATAAATAAAATAAATAATAATAAAAAAAATATATAAAAATAAATTAATAAAAAAATTATAAAATAAGAAGAAATAAAAATAAATAAAATAAGAATAAAAAACTAAAATAAGAATAAATAAAAAACTAAAATAAGAATAAATAAATAAAATAGGAATAAATAAAAAAATAAAAAAATAAATAAAATAAGAACAAATAAACAAAAATAAATGAATTTATTAATTAATAAAATAAGAATAAATAAATAAATAAGATGAGAATACAAAAATAAAAATAAGTAATTAATAAATAAAAAAAAAAAAATAAATAAATAAATAAATAAGAATGAATAAGAATAAATAAATAAATAAATAAATAAATAAATAAATAAATAAATAAACAAACAAACAAATAAATAAATAAATAAGGGGGGGGGGTTAATCTACAACAAAGATAAGGTCTCAACAAATAGGAAAGCATAGGATTTTAATAATTGTTGATGAACTAGTGAACTTATGACCTCTTGACTCATATTTTGCTTAGTCATTGTCAGAGTTAAGCACTGATGCCCTCATTATACATCTTTAGAGCATACACATACACATACATTCATAATGGAAATGACATAATATGACAGGATAATAATTTGTAAACAACATCAACCCTGATCTTTAGTTTTCATTAAGACTGAATCACACGTTCTTCTTTTTGACTGGTGTGATTTTAATTCTTTTAAGTCATGCCGACAAAACATATTTTAATAGACTGGCTAGATCTGCCATGATTTTTAAAGTTGCAGTGAGGATTTAAGCTTGAAATTAACTGCAGGCTGTGAATGAGTAAGCAAGTTTATTGTCTGTTCTCCAGTGGCTTGCTGTCATTTATAGCAGATACTTTTTCATACCTGAATCATTATGGACTAATGCGAAAAGACAAGTGGAGATTCCAGTGGGATACTGGAAACGGTTTTTATCAGAAACTGGTAAGGGGTCAAACGCGTCAGTTCTAATCGCTCTTCAGATGTGATGTGACGTTTTTAAGAGGCATCTGCATTTCCTTGGAGCTGTCAGCACATTTATTGATCCTATTTTTTTATTTTGTTGTTATGAATTCCAGTAACAAAATGTTTTCATGATTTATTTTATTATTAAAACACGCGATGAACACTCGAAAAACAGATGTTCTGTTAAGAATTCTTTTGCCATATAGCTATTATATTTTCTATTTTTGCTATTATAGCTGCTATATGTTTGCTATTATAGCTATTAAATTTGCTATTGTTGCTGTTAAAGCTATTATCTTTTGCTATTATATTTGCTTTTATAGCTATTATATTTGCTATTGTTGCTATTAAAGCTATTATATTTAGCTATTATAGCTATTGTATTTGCTATATTTGCTAATATAGCTATTATATTTGTGATTTCTGCTATTATATTTGCTTTGTCTGCTATTATAATGTTTGCTATTTTTGCTATTACAGTTGCAATTTTGCCATTACAGCTATTATATGTGCAATTATAGCTGCTATTTTTGCTGTTATATTTGCTATTTTTCCTATTATACCTGCTATTTTTCCTATTATAGCTATTATATTTGCTATATTTGCTATTATACCTGCTATTTT
>CAIGQZ010000253.1:6353399-6371371 GCA_903798205.1 Danio tinwini
TTATAGCTGGTATTTTTGCAGTTATATTTGCTATTTTTGCTATTATAGCTGCTATTTTTGCTGTTACAGCTATTATATTTGATATGTTTGCTAGCTATTGTATTTGCTAGTCTTGCTATTATTTTTGCTATTATATTTATTTTTGCCATTATAGCTATTATATTTGCTATTTTTGATGTTATAGCTATTATTTTTGCCATCAAAGCTGCTATTTTTGCTATTATAGTTATTATATTGGCCATTATAGCTATTATATTTGCTATTATAGCTATTTTATTTGCTATTATAGCTATTATATTTACTATTTTTGCTATTATAGCTATTATATCTACTATTTGTTTTCTATTATAGCAGGTATTTTTGCAATTAATGCTATTTTTGCTACTATATTTGGTATTTGCTATTTTTGCTATTATATTTGCTATTTGCTATTTTTGCTATCATAGCCTTTTTGACATGCAAGCTCTTATTCATCATAAATTCATTCACACAAATGAAATAAAAGTGTAATTATATACTGCATTGACATAATTCAAAAAAGTATATGTATTGGTTTAATATATTTACATAAAACCAGCAGTATTTTGCAAGAACTACTTACATTACTATGCTAGGAATAATATTATAATATTACACCACAATATATTGTAATATGCATAACATAACATGATTTAATAATGATAATTATGCAGTTAATTATCTTGTAGTTTCTTTATAATGCATTAAAAAGTTTCTTTGGCGTATTTTTAACTGTTATCTCTCATACTCTCAAATATAGCTAATATACAAATACACCTTAACTCTATATATAGTTGCATAATCCCTAAAAAGTCCTTTAATAGTCTTTTGTTATGTATCCGTGATGCATTTTTGCATTGAGATCCTTCGTGACCTTTGATTTAGGCTCGTTCACATCTGCCTCGATTGATTTTAAAGAGCATGTATGTTCCTCAAATCAACATGTATATGCTTTGAGCTCTTTGACAAAGAGCTCGTCATCTGTCTATTATGTTTCTTGTTATTAGCCTCAGTTTATAGCACAATTGAACTGGGGATAACCCCGTCCCTTGGGTGGAAAGGAGAGGATGTCATGCACCACTAAAGACAACACAAAAAGCACACTATAATGCATCTTCCTCATCTTTTATCCACAAGGGTATTGACTGGTTTGGTGTGTGTGTGTGTGTGTGTGTGTGTGTGTGTGCGTGCGTGCGTGCGTGTGTGTGTTTACAGCCACAACCTTTCCCTTAAATGGCCTTTGAAATTGGAATCATTTAGTGTTGCTAGACATTGGCTTAATTAGGTATATTATTTAATAAAATGTGAATATATTAAATGTGGAGGCAACATCAAATGGCACACACAATGTGATTCAATAGCAACAATCATGCCCATAATCATTACAAAATCTCATAGCTTTAAAACTCAAAAAAGGATTTTTGCTGCTTGTTTAAACCAACATAGGCTCATTTGGAAAACGTAGCCTTATATACATTTTTGGTGATCATGAATTATGTAGCCAGAGGAATGTAAGGCTGTATTTCGCCTTTAAAACGAATGCTACGGGGTGGTATGACGCCGATCCTTTTAGCGCTAGCAGCTTACCGCTTACCTCTGTATGGACGGCTTTCCCGCTGTCAGCAGTTTGTCCAGTTGCTTGACGCAGAGCAGAGTTGACCACAATGATGGGGTTCAAGTCAAGCAAATAACGATTCTAGAAAGCAGGTAATACAAAAACAGAAGCCAAAAAATAAAATAAACAAGTAAATAACACAGTGAGAACGTGGTAAGATCTGAAAACGTGGTAAAAAAATCAGGCTGCGCAAGGGCTTTTATTTTTCTGGATTGGCTTTGAAAACACTATTGATTGGGTTTAGGGAAGGGGGTCGACAGTTTCAAATTTGAGATCTGAAAAAGTGTACACAGCGGCCTCTGGTGGATTTGCGAAAACAAAAACCTCCTGGGACATATTTGGCGCTCTCCAGAAATATATATAGCGGTATGTGTTCAGAATGAGCCTGGGTTGGTTTAAATTACTTGATTAAAATGAGCTAAATCAACAGAAATGGTTGGGGACAACTTAACTGTTTTAGGTTCAATTCACCTAAGCTTGCAAAAACTATTAAGTTAGCTTAATCGAATTGTGTTGGGACAATATGAAGGAATTTTTTACTGTGTATATTTTTGGAATATTCACTGTTAAAACCCTGGGTTTCACACAATTCCTTCATATTGTCCCAACACAAATCGATTAAGTTAACAACCTAATTATTTTATGTTCAATCAACTTTAGATGGTAAAAACAATTAAGTTGTCTCAAAAACAAAAATAAAAAATGTTTTAATCATTTTAATTAAGTAGTTTGAACATGCAGCAAACATCTTTTTTTAGTGTTTTATTCATTCATTCATTTTTCTTCGGCTTAGTCCCTTTATTGGCATGAACCACCAACTATTCCAGCATATGTTTTACACAGCTAATGTCCTTCCAGCTGCAACCCAGTACTGGGAAACACTTATACATTCTCACATTCACACACTACAGCCAATGTAGTTTATTCAATTCACCTATAGCGCATGTCTTTGGACTGTGAGGGAAACCGGAGCACCCAGAGGAAACTCACATGAACATGGGGAGAACATGCAAACTCCACAGAGAAATGCCAACTGAGACTTGAACCAGCGGGACTTGAACCAGCAACCTTCTTGCTGTGAGGTGACAATGCTAACCACTGAGCCACCGTGTCACCCTTGAGTGTTTTATTTAATTGCTAAGACATGCAGTAAGTTATTCATTTAAACTGTAAGCACATGACAGAATATTCATTTCATTCATTCATTTTCTTGTCGGCTTAGTCCCTTTATTAATCTGGAGTCGCCAGAGCGGAATGAACCACCAACTTATCCAGCACGATTTTACAACCCCTCTTTGGAAAACATCCACACACTCATTCACACTCATACACTACGGACATTTTAGCCTACCCAATTCATCTGTACTGCATGTCTAGACTGTGGGGGAAACCGGAGCACCCGGCAGAAACCCACACGAACGCAAGGAGAACATGCAAACTCCACACAGAAACGCCAACTGACCCATAACAGAATATTATTGTTTTTAATAAAAGATAATAGATTATAAATAATGATAATATTAATAGTAATAATAATAATAATAATAATAATAGTAATAATAATAATAATAATACAGTTTTTTTGCAGCAATAATACAGCAATTTTGCATGAATTTAATAGTATTGACCTTAAAATGGTTTTGAAAAATGAAAAACTGCTTTTATTCTAGCTGAAATAAAACAAATAAGACTTTCTGCAGAAGAAAAAAATATTATAGGAAAAACTGAAAAATTCCTTTCTCTGTTAAACATCATTTGTGAAATATTTGATAAAAAGAAAATAAAATTCACACTAGGGCTAATCATTTTGACTTTAACTATATATCAATACATACATAATATCGGTAGCACAATTGAACAGCATCAATCATGCACAATCATCTTTTGTTGTTGTATTTTCTATGCGTCACTCTCCGTCTCATGACCCAACACACACATCCTTCAGTGTTGTCAGACATGATCTAAAATTTAATGTAGTCCCTTAAATGTTTCCCATCCCAGAATGCACCATTACGTCGAAAGAATCGGAGGGTTAGAGCGGGAATGCGATTTACTTCCACTTTGAAAACATAATTGCATTCTCCAGCACTTCTCAGCGTTCCTCATGTTTGTCAACAGAAAGTAATGCAGCATTTTCAGGCTAAAAGAGGTTACAGTGTAACGCTGGAAGGACTTGTGATGCCTGTGGGCCAGTGGCCATGCTCGGCGCAGATGGGCCAACGGCAGGGATGCAGGATTATGACATCTCTACGTTCTGCACCTGATTTCTTTTACCGCATTATAACCGGCAGAAATTCAGCCGGACGTTTCCGAAAATCCTTCACTGAAAAAAAGCTTCATTGGATTTACTAAATTATTTTAGGTAAATTGATTACAAACAATTTATATGGGCTGAATTTAAACAAATTAAATTCAACCCATATAAATTGTTTGCAACCACTTACCCTAAAAAGAGTCCTCATCACCTGCCTGGAACGGGACACTTTTTATTTAAATGCCCTTTTCCGGTGACAACTTATTGGGCCTAAATGCGGCGCCCCCTCCCCCCTGCTCTTCCAGTGGAGGTCTGTGTCTCTTCTCTTCCCATCCCCCTTCTGACCCTCCCCCTACAGCTGCACACTACTCACACACACACACTCCTACACTCATGCTTTCGCATCCTAAGCACACTCACGATTGCTCCAACCCTGCCAAGGGCTTTTTTCCAATCTCAGTTTGGGTAAATAAATCAAAGTATGAAAAACGGAAACTGAAACTGACACACGTTCATTCTGTGGAAAGCACCACTTTGGCAACTCGGTGAGATCTTATCTTTATGAACATGAGCAACTCTTGCAAAATATCCTTACAAAAATAAAAGAGTCACAACTTTTTGTTCAAAAATAATCAATTAAAAATAAGTAATACCTTAAGTTTTTAGGCACTTAATTTATATACTTCTTTAACAATATGTATATTGCTCTTCTCTTTTATATTTATACACTTACAAATATATATGTGTGTGTTCCTTTCTGTTTCATGTTGTTTTGAATGAAGTCAATGTTAATTCTAATGTTAGATATTATTATCATTGTTCATTAAAAACACAATAAAGTATACATTTAAAAGCAGTATTAACTATTATTTATAATATAACAATATATGATAAAAAATCATTTTATTCATTCATTCATTTTCCTTCAGCTAAGTCCCCTTTATTCATCAGGGGTTGCCACAGCGGAATCAGTGGCGCCCCTAGAAAATTTTCTTAGGCCGTACTCACACTATGTACAGTTGCCTTGAACCGGGCCAAAGCAAACTTGTCCCCCCTCCCATCTCCCCCGATGGCCCGCACTCACATTACATTCGGGCCTGGACGCGCTTACGTCAGTGATGACGCACTGCTCAGTAAGCGCTCCCGTTCAGCACAGTGGAGATTTCTTTAGTTATATCGATTAAGTCGTTTGATCTGCGGTGACACAGTCTAATATTTCGCCGAACAGATCAGCCACTGTTGACGCTCATAAACAATCATAAAGTCCTCAAGCTGCAGGAATTAGGTTTACTGAAGGCGCAGCTGACGTGCAGTGAGGGGTTTGCGTCTTTAATAATCTACAACAGTTTGCGTTCATTGAACAGTACGAATGATTAATTAATCCATATGAAACAGTCCCTTAAAAGTCACGTCTTGCTTTCAGTTTCGGGCTTAGGCACGCTTGCACTCACACTGTAAGCGTACTGCGCCTGAGCCCAAGTTAACCGCGCTCATCTCTTCCAACTGGGCCAGGGCCGCCCAAGTGTACCGTGCCTGAGCCCGATTCAGAGCACTCACACTTCTCAAATGATCCGAGAAAGGGGCCTGGGCTCGGTTCGGATAGCATAGAGTGAGTAAGCCCTAAGTCCCTTTATTCATCGGTGGCGATGAATAAATGAATTAATGTTGAAATATTGCAATTTATTCCTTGAAATAATTCAGCAAGTACGTGTGCAAACCAAATAGAAATCAATATTCGGTTTAAAAATACCTTTCATATATATATAAATAACTTTTCAGTTATTTTTCACATACTTTTATTGTACAGCATACAGTATATGCAATGTCTAAAATGAATGAAGATTAATAAATAAATTAATAAAGCAAACAAATAAACAAACTGAACAAAAGGCACATACACTCACTATACAGACCCTATTAATATAATTTAACCATATGGATAACATTTATTGAAGGTGTGCGTGTGCTGTCAACGACGATCGGGAGGGGGGAGGGTCAGTGAATCAGCTACATCAGTGGGACCAATCAATGCACAATAATTTAGTGGCTGCATTTTATGAATTAATTTTTTTTTTATTTAATTAATTAATTAATTTATTGAAATATTGTGAATTTACGTGAGTACATTTAAAATAATAATATCAACATCAAAATCATATTGGGGTGGCCACAGTTAACACACTCTATGGGGGCACCCCTGAGCGGAATGAACCGCCAACTTATCCAGCATATGTTTTACGAAGCTCATGCCCTTCCAGCTGCAACCCAGTACTGGGAAACACCCATACATACTCATTCACACATGCACACATTCACTACACTCAAATTTAGCGTACCCAATTCCCCTATAGCGCATGGGTTGGACTGTGGGAGAAACCAGAGCACCCGGAGGTAACCCACGGCAACACGGGGAGAACATGCAAACAGAAATGACAACTGACCCAGCCAGAACTCGAACCAGCGACCTTTTTGCTGTGAAGCGGCAGTGCTAACCACTGAGCCAATCCTTTAAACTTCAATCATAATATATTTTTTGACCAATTTATTTGGTTTAATTGTTTTCCTCCTGATACATTTTAATGATAACCTGGGCAAAATATCATCCAGGTAGTTACAATGCCAGTTTAATTAATGTTAATAATAATTGCATTATTATTATGAAGTACAATTAACTATGGTTAATATAGCAATACATTAATATAACCATTTGATACCACATAAATCCTATATTTAAAATCCTATATTTAAGCTTTAAAAATCCTATATTTAAGCTTTTTTTGGAAGTGAAAAGATTTTATATATTTGCTAAAAAAATGCAAGGTAATCATTTAAACCCTGGATGTAAAGTCATGACAGAATATTTCATAAGAGGCATACTTCATGCAAACTCAAATGCAATTATTATTTAGCAATATCAGCATTTGATAGCACACTAAAACCCTCATGCTTAGGCTTTTCACTCATTCATTCATTCATTTTCCTTTATTCAGTCTCTATATCAGAGTTTTCAGAGAATTGCCAACTATTCCAGCATATGCTTTACACAGCAACCCGGTACTGAGAAACATCCATACACATTGATTCACTACACTCATACACTACGGCCAATTTAGTTTATTCAATTCACCTAAAGCGCATGTGTTTGGACTGTGGGGACTTGTTTTGATGCAGCGGTGCAAGTCAATCATCAAAAGTAAATTGTCAAATGTAATTATATATTTTTTTCATTACAGGCATATTTTATTCATTCATTCATTTTCTTGTCGGCTTAGTCCCTTTATTAATCTGGGGTCGCCACAGCAGAATAAACCGCCAACTTATCCAGCACGATTTTACGCAGCGGATGCCCTTCCAGCCGCAACCCATCTCTAGGAAACATCCACACACTCATTCATACTCATACACTACGGCCAATTTAGTTTATTCAATTCACCTAGAGAGCATGTGTTTGGACTGTGGGGACTTGTTTTGATGCAGCGGTGCAAGTCAATCATCAAAAGTAAATTGTCAAATGTAATTATATATTTTTTTCATTACAGGCATATTTTATTTTATATATTAATGTATTATTTAAATAATATGAATTTTTTTCAATGATATATATAGCAGCATTTGATACCACATAAAACCTCTCTTACTTAAGCATATCTTATATTAAAAGTAAATTATTTTATATATATTTTTAATATCATTAAAAGTTAAACACAAATGTAAAAAATATCTAAAATTATTAATGCATTTACATTTTTTATTATTGGTATTTTTGTATTTAGGTATAATTATTATTATTGATTATTATATAATTTTATTATTATTGTTATTATTAAAATACCTAAATACAATAATAATAACAATAACAACAATAATAACAATAATAATAATAATAATAATAATTATTATTATTGTATTTAAGTATTTTACTCATATTAAATAACAACAACAACAATAATAATAAATATAATAATAATTATTATCATTATTATTATTGTATTTAGGCACTTTACTAATATTAAATAATAAATATAGCAACCTCAATAAAACTAATGATAATAATTATTATTATTAATATTATTGATTATGATATATTATTAATATTATTAAAATACCTAAATACAACAACATTAATAATAATAACAATAATAATAATTACAACAACAACAATAATAATAATAATAATTATTATTATTATTATTATTATTGATTATTATATATTATTAATATTATAAAATGCCTTAATAATAATAATAATAATAATAACAATAATATTTTTCATTTAATATTTTTAAAACAATAAAACCCTCCCATTGAAGCTTTTTTTGGAGTGTGAAACTTCACTATACTATTGCTGAAGCTTTTATATTATCTGCATGCAGCACTACTGTGTGCTTAATAATAAAAAATCAATCATTAATGTTAAAAATACAATATTTGGTGATGCATTAAAAGAATGCACAAATGTACAACAAGACGAATAAATGGCCAAATGGTGTTTGTATGTGTGTTTGTATTCCAATCACTGCGTGGGTACGACTACGCCTGCAGTATATTGCAAGGACAGTTTTATTGCAGGGACAATGTCACGTCCTCTCTGCTGCACACCACCCACCAGTCTTTGACACCGCCAATAAAACCACTAAAACAAAATGGCCTCCTGTCTAGTTAAGGTACAGCTGGTTTGCAAGATACATACTACAAAAAAAAAACCAGTAAGTCAGAAAGTGTGTACATAACGCTATGTTTATTTTTGTGTAGCAGGAGATACAGTTAAAGTCAGAATTATTCACCCTTCTGTCAATTTACTTTTTCAAATATTTCCCAAATGATGTTTAACAGAGCAAGGAATTTTTTCACAGTATTTCTTATAATATTTTTTCTTCTGGAGAAAGTCTTATTTGTTTAATTTCGGCTAGAATAAAAGCAGTTTTTTTTATCCATTTTAAAGTCAATAAATTTGCCCTCTTAAGCAATTTTATTTTCGATTGTCTACAGAACAAACCATAGTTATGTAATGACTTGCCTAATTACCCTAACTTTAACCTAATTAACCTAGTCAAGCCTTAAAAATGTCACTTTATGCTGAATACTAGCAGGGGCGGACTGGCCATCGGGCAATTTTGGCAAATGCCAGAAGGGCCGGACCATTTTTAAAATGTGGGCTGGTCAGTGTTACATGTGGGCTGGCGAATGAACGGCGAGTATCTATGAACACACAACACGTTCAACCTTGAGGCAAATGAGCTACAGCAGCAGAAGACCACACCATGGGCTACTCCTGTCAGCTAAGAACAGAAAACTGAGGCTACAATTCATACAGGCTCACCAAAATTTGACAATAGAAGATTGGAAAAACGTTGCCTGGTCTGATTAATCTCGATTCTGCTGCAACATTCGGATGGTATGGTCAGAATTGGGCATCAACAACATGAAAGCATGAATCCAGCCTGCCTTGTATTAACGGTTCAGGCTGGTGGTGTTGGTGTAATAGTGTGGGGGATATTTACTTGACACACTTTGGGCCCCTTATACCAATTGAGCATCGTGTCAACGCCACAGCCTACCTAAGTATTGTTTCTGACCATGTCGTCCATCTCTTTATGACCACAGTGTACCCATCTTCTGATGGCTACCTCCAGCAGGATAACACGCCATGTCATAAAGAGTGAATCATCTTAGATTGGTTTCCTGAACATAACAATGAGTTTACTGGACTCAAATAGCCTCCACAGTCACCAGACCTCAAACCAATAGAGCACCTTTGGGATATGGTGGAACAAGAGATTCACATCATAGATGTGCAACTGACAGATCTGTGAGATGCTATCATGTCAATATGGACCAATATCTGGAGGAATATTTCCAGTACATTGTTAAGTTTATGCCACAAAGTTGGGTCCAACCCAGTAAGAGTAAGGTGTACCTAATAAAGTGGCCGGTGAGTGTATATACAGGAGAGCTAATAGTTCTGACTTCAACTGTACGTTTTTGTAGTGTGCTTTAGACTCAGTTTGGCAAGAAAGACGGTAACTAACTGTGACAAAGTCAGCAAATTTCACTTTATGTTGACAGCCTAAAAGGCGAGCTTGTGCATAATTTAAAAGTAAATATCAGAGCAGGATCTGGATTTATACTTTGAGTGGCTCAAAAAGTCAAGCTCATGGGTCTGATTCCTAAGAAAGGCATAAACCCGTGAAAGTAATATAACTCGCTTTGAATAAAAGCATCTGCCAAATGCATAAATGTAAGCTGTTCATCTCAGATCCCTATGTAGGTGAGTCAATTACCTGAGCTAACAACCTCCTGAGGTTCCTGGTGAAATAGGGCAACCATGTGCCGCTGGGATTTCTCACAATCTGATTCAGAAATCATTGTAGAATAAGCCCTAGAAAAAGTCTAAATGCTATTTTGTTTCCCTTTTTTTACAAATGTTAAAATGCATTTGTAATCTAAGATAGCATTGCTAGTTGACTGCATATGTTGTGTTTGGGATGTTTGTTTACTCGTTTTTCCATTGCATAATTGTTCTGGTTTTTGATGCTGGTTTTGGAGGGGTGCATTTAACGGCTGGTAGATTATTATTTTTTATTAATTGCATTTCTTTATAAACATTTTAACTATGGATCACATCACAAAACACATTAAAACAAACCAGCAGACAATGCACATTTTAACAATGCTAAAGAAATTATAAATGATTATAATAAATAAAAGTAATAAAAATGTATAACAATAATGACAATAAGCAAATAAACAAAATGAAAATATATGTAGATAAAAATTTATCTGATTGATTATTAATAAGGAATGCAGTGAAATGAAAATTCTGGATGCACTTGGCTGAAAACTGAAGAAAAGAAATGCTGTGTAATAATTATTTATTATTTTTATTATAAAATATAAGTTTGTAAGACTCAATTACTTAGGTTATCCAGATTTTAACAACACTAGCCAATAAAATAATCACATTTTATTGACAGTAAATTTTTATTGATGGTGTTGCCATGACAGGACAGTGGCAAAACTAGGGCCCAATCCTAATTCTACCCCTTAGCCTTTCCCATTACCCCTTGTTTTGCGCGTTCATGTGAAGGGATAGGGGTGTCCCAATTTTCTTTAGCTTGAAAGCGTAGAGCTAAAGGGGAGGGCTAGATACCCCTTCAAACTGAGATTTTTCAGGACCACACTCAAAACTAAGGGGTAAGAAAATTTCCCAGAATACACCAGTCACAATGGCAGTATAGCTGCACCCGGAAGTAAGGAGATCCACAAACAAGTATTTTTTTGTCAAACTTAATTTGAACTTGAACCCCCTTTGAATTATTATTATTTTTTTATATTTCCCAAATGATGTTTAACAGAACAAGGAAATTTTCACAGTATGTCTAATAATATATTTTCTTCTAGAGAAAGTCTTATTTGTTTTATTTTGGCTAGAATAAAAGCAGTTTTTAATTTTTAAAACCCATTTTAAGGTCAAAATTATTAACCCCTTTAAGCTATTTATTTTTTCCATCTACAGAACAAACCATCATTATACAATAACTTGCCTAATTACCCTAACCTGCCCAGTTAACCTAATTAACCTAGTTAAGCCTTTAAATGTCACTTTAAGCTGTATAGAAGTGTCTTGAAAAATATCTAGTAAAATATTATGTACTGTCATCATGCCAAAGATAAAATAAATCAGTTATTAGAGATGAGTTATTAAAACTATTATGTTTAGAATGTGTTGAAAAAATCTCTCCGTTAAGCAGAAATTGGGGAAGAAAATAAACATGGGGGCTAATAAATCAGGGGGTTGAATAATTCTGATTGCAACTGTATATGTCAGTTTGATTAATATAAGTTGAGATGACTAGAAAAGTTAATTTGATTAAACTAAAAAACTTAAGGGAGCTAGATTTTTTTTACAGTGTAGATTAGAGCTGAAGATCTTTGCCCGAACCTGACGGGACCTAGCGGGACCCGATGGGTTGGGGTTTATTTTCTATCATTTTAGACGGGGTCGGGTCGGGCTGCGCTTGGCTTGTGCAGTAAATGAACAGTCATGTGATGCATTTTGATTAGCGCGAGAAAGTAATCAAATCGTTTGTTACAACCTTAAAATCCATCCCTGCAAAGGTAAAACAAATGATGACGGAGAAGTGAAAAAGAGCAAATTTTGACTGCGGTCAGGCCAGCCGCCAGTCCAAAAAGAACGGTCATTCTAGCTGCCAAGGTATTTCGCCGGTCACTTATAACCTGCGTATTACGGTAGAGCGCTAAACAGCAATGTATGAACAGCAAGCTGACAGGGAAGATGAAGAGGTCACTTGCTACATTGAAACTGCTGTCATAGAAAATTAAATGGATGTTCCTGGCTGGTAGAAGATGAACAAACAATCCTACCCAAAACTTGCAAAATTAGCCAGATCAGAACTATGCAGAACCTGTAGCAGCAGCAGTGAAAAGGTGTTCGGTGCTGCTGGACGCACTATCCTGAGCAAAGGACTGTTCTAAAGCCATTTACAGTGGATTCAATAATGTTCCTTCAGCATATTCTTGATGAGTAAAGAGTTTTTAAATTATAAATAAATATTAATTAAACCATAAAATCATAATGTAGACAGAGTATACAGGCTAATGTTGGCATTAGGCTATTCTTTTATTATTCAGCTTCACCGTCGCCTTAATGCCAGACTGTGAAGAGAAATGGCGAAACAAATCCCGCAGAGCCTTTATCTTAATTTCAGTATTGCCAAATACCCGTCATCAATTATAATTTATTTTAATTTAATTTGTAAAGACAGATTTATTTTTATTGGTGTGTTGGCCAGTTTAAAGACTAAGTCTATGTACCTAGGCCTATTTAGAGTGCTGAGATGTTACGATGTTACAGAGGACTTATTTTATTTCTTTGTTCCAACTTCCAAGTGGCCTATAGCCTACATTTGTTACGAATAAATTATGCTAAAACATATAAATGACTCACTCTTGAAAAAAGGCAAAAGAGCTGTGTGCATGTGCACATTTGAATAATGTCGGGTTATAAACAGGTTCAGGCTTTATAAAGCTGTCAATCTAAATGTACCTTTCGGGTTTATGCCGAATTCTATTGGGCTCGGGCCCTATCGGGGTTAACTTTTAAGGCCCGATTACAGCATACATAAGTATATATGTATATGAGTGGAATATTCGCAGAAGGGAATATTAAGCAACTTTGAACTTTCTCTGCTGATTCTGCGTTTTGATCGGCGCCAAGATTGTTGATGCCATTATAACGACCCAGATCACTCTGCCTATTCATGCCAGAGTCACATGGAAAAAGTGATTGACAGGTGGTAATTTGTGTGTAACTTATTTTTATTTATTTATGATTTGGTTATGGGTAAAACAAAGACCATGCAGGTCAGTTAGTTAAAACGGTTGGTTACAAATAATTAATTTGTTATGAATAAATTAATGATTCATAAATAATCAATTCACCGCCACCTTTGAAAACGATGCTATCGTCCATCTCAATGTTTTACATTAGACATCTTACGATGCCAAATAGGTTGACATCGCCCAACCCTAGTAACCTTATTATCCCTGCATTAACAGAATGGCATGTAAATGGAATGGCATGCAAAACTACACATACATTTGAAAATGCAGCTTTAGTTCATCTTGATAAGCATTCAATTTCATAGTTATTGTCATTATGATGGTTTTGTTTTCGGTCACCTTAAAATTATGTAGAGTTCAACCAGTCAGATAATACTTATGCGTTAATTCAGCCAAGGGTCCTATATTCTAGTATAGTTCAAAATTCACCTATAAATGTTCATTTATCAAGAAACCAATATTCCTGTAGCTTAAACAGTAGTACCTAGCATAACAGACATCAAGGATTGAGTTCTCAACATTTATACAGTTAAAGACAAAATTGTTAGGCCTCCTGTGAAATTTCCCAAGTGATCTTTAACAGAGAATTTTTTTTTGTTTTCCACAGTATTTTCTAATATATTTTTCATCCGGATAAAGTCTTATTTCTTTTAGCTTGGCTGAATTTAAATATATATAGAGTTGAAGTCAGAATTATTAGCCCCCCTTTCAATTTTCTTTTTTAAACATTTCCCAAATGATGTTTAACAGAGCAAGGAAATTTTCACAGTGTGTCTGATAATATTTTTTCTTCTGGAGAAAGTCTTGTTTGATTTATTTCAGCTAGAATAAAAGCAGTTTTAATTTTTTTAAAACATTTTATGGTCAAAATTATTAGCCCCTTTAAGCTATTTTTTTCTGATAGTCTACAGAACAAACCATCATCATACAATAACTAGCCTAATTACCATAACCTGCCTAGTTAACCTAATTAACCTAGTTAAGCCTTTAAATGTTACTTTAAGCTGTATAGAAGTGTCTTGAAAAATATCTAGTAAAATATTATGTACTGTCATCATGGCAAAGATAAAATAAATCAGTTATTAGAGATGAGTTATTAAAACTTTTATGTTTAGAAATGTGTTGAAAAAATCTTCTTACCGTTAAACAGAAATTGGAGAAAAAAATAAACAAGGAGGCTAATAATGCTGACTTCAACTGTACATCAAAAAAATTGAGAAAACTGCGAAGCTCAATATTATTAGCCCCCTTGAAAATTTATATATTTCTATTAGCTACAGAGCAAACCACTGTTTTCCAATAACCTTCCTAATTAACCTAACTTGCATAATTAACCTTATAAATTCTTTAAATAACACTTTAAACAGAATACTATATCTTACAAAATAACAAGTAAAATATGATGTACTACTGTCATCATGGCAAAATCAAAAGAAATTAACTAAAGCATAAAACTATTACATAAAAAAAATATGTTGAAAAAATCTCTCCAATAAACAGAATCTGGAAAATATTTGAAAAAGATGTAAAAATTCACAAGAGGCCTAATAATTTCGTCTTCAGCTGTACATTGACTGCAACGACGCTTAGCTTAGATACTAAGATCTGCTAAAAGCATAAATGTAAATGCTAACGCCCAGTCTAAGAGAGTGATCTGAATATTATCACAACGGGTTCACATCGAACGTAAGCTAAAGGAAAACTGGTTAGCTTATCTTTTGACTCGACAAACGTCTTTAGACAGGGCTATATTACTTTGAATGACTCATGTACAGCAGTTTGTCTCCATGTGCTGAAACGTCAGCATGTAATTAGCTACTTCTCTCCAGCGAGAGACAGATGATGCCGGAGCATGTTTTTGTATGGCGCACATGCTGATCGTCATACAATATGTTCATTCTTATAGCTTTCATTGATTTTCTCGAATGAAAGCCCAGTGTGTTTTCTCTGTTTGACTTACGAATATTACCCTTAATGCTAATGATTGAGGGTTTTGACTGCTTCTTAATATCTTTTGTTCTTTTCTTTTGCTTATTTAACTGCGAGATCTGCAGATCTGTTGGGTACAGCAGGGATAAAACATGCTAAACTGTGTAATTACACATAATTAGAGTTAAAATAGACAGTTTTAGCAGGAGAATGCGCTTCCAGAATCTTCTCTTGTTGACGGAGATGCAAAAACTATGGAGTTTAGTGCAGAAATGATCCTTTTTTAATTGATGGAAGCTAGTCAGGTTACACCAATGCCAATGTAGATTTTGTGGTTTGACTTTATATATATAAAACTAGTAAGAATGCATTAATTGAAAATAATTAAAAAAGAATACACAGAAATGACAAAAAAAGATAGTAATACATTTACTTAAGTATTAAGCCTTTTTGTAATGCACACTTTAATAATTCTATTTTAATTTTAGCAATTTCAAACAGTGCGTTACATTCAGTATGGGGGCGTGCGAGAGATCTGCAGAGTGGATGGCAACATCAACAGCCTGCATATCAAGACATTTGTGCTGCCCATTACATTACAAACCACAGGAAAGGGTGAATTCTTAAGCAGGATAGTGCTCCTTCTAATACTTCAAAGTCTCCACATCACAGTTTTTGAAATCAAAGAAGGTCAAGGTGCTCCAGGATTGGCCAGCCCAGTCACCAGACATGAACATGATTGAGCATGTCTGGGGTAAGATGAAGGAAGATGAATTCAATTGTCTATTCTGGGAGTCCTGCAAGAACACTTTCTTTGCCATTCCAGATGACTTTATTAAGTTATTTGAGTCATCGCAGAGATGTATGGATGCAGTCCTCCAAGCTAAGCTCATGGGAGTCATACACAATATTAATTCTTTTTTCACTGCACCATGACTTTATATTCTATACTGTACATTATTTCTGTTAAGTGACAAGACTTTTATCTAAGCAAAGTCAGACCTTACTGTCCTAATTAAGCAATTAAAAATCAAGGCATGATCATATTTTATTGTGGTAAAATAAGCGTAATTTAGAGGCCTTTGCCTTTCATACAAGCCACTTCTGATACCAAATGATAAACTACAAATCAAGTTATTATTTGTTGTTCCTAAAACTTGGATAGGGGACAAGACTTTTGTCAGGTAGTGTGTTGTTAAGCATACAAAATTCATAATAGAAAATACCAGCATAATCCATAAACATTGGATCAAACCATTTTTTTTTTAATAGACATTAGAACTAATATTGCAATGGCTACTTTATTGTAATTGTTTTGATATTTTACTGACAAATTAGAGAAAATACAGCATAAGAAAATAATGTTCGTTTTTTTTTTCCTTTTTTGCCGTTTCATCGGCTATGCTAAAAAATATTTACATCCAACTTTACATTTTAACCATAATTTGAATTGCTATATTTTTGTTTATGAATCTATTACATTACTGCAAACAAAAATAATGTTTTCAGTGTTGCACTGCTATTATACAGTCTCCCAGTGCTCTACTTTAGTTTGTACACGTACAAGATTAATTAAAACAATTATACCTCAAATAAACATTTCCTGTACTTGTATTTATTTCTTTGTTAAGTAGCCAAATAACATGCGGCTAATGTGCAATCGGACAGTCATTATCGCAAAAACAAACTCTCTCCGGGTGGTGCAAGTCCAGCTGCTGATCACCTTGTCGGGTTTATTTTATAACAATGACCCGTGCTGTATCATATAACTTATTTAAAAGCCAATCTCAGACATTTGCTGTGTACCCAAATAGACTGTAATGACCTTGGGTTGCTTATGCTGTAGTTTTTACAGGGAATCTGTCATGCGGCGGGCAATGAGTAGATGTGACATATCCCCAAGCATACAGTGGTGCTCTTTTTTAAAAATGAAAAGAAGCCGATGTACAATATCAGACAGAACACTATCAAGGTTTCTCTGTGCATCTATATATAATATATCTATATTTGGATTGCACAGAAGGATGTATATGTGTCCTCCACCTACAATGAACCACAAAGGACAATTGGGATTTTTTTGTCTGTGTGTGTGTGTGCCCGTCCATGGATTGACTTCTATCAGTGTTTTCCATTTATTCACGGTTGTAAATTCAACTCTACAGTTTAATAAAGTGACTTTTATTGACATTTTAGTAGTTTAGTATAATGGATAATAAATAATATATAGATAAATAAATCTGTAAAATAGCAGAAAACTTACTGCCAATTTATTAACAGGTTTTTGCACCGTAATATAGAACACCAACCCAGAAAATATATCGCTTTAAAGAATTAAAATTTTTCAAGGTTAAAAGTTGTTTATAAGAAAGATCAAGATCCCATAATGCAATTCAAAAGCATAAATAAACAAAAAAAGTATAAAATATTAAAACATGAATTGCAAATTACAGAAAACTAATGCTAATTTATTGATTTTTTCACAGTGTAGCATGGCTGTAGATCTAGAATGCGAGAACTTGGATGATTATGACATTTTGGATAAAGAATAACTAGTTTGGGTTCATGTAAAACAAATATGGCTCCAGTCAGAGAAACACGTTTTATCTAAAGATGCGTTTTTTGAAAGCTGAACTATTTTAAGTTGACACAGCAGCTTGTGTAATGCCCCAAAAGCAGCATGAGATGCAACCGAATGGCCAAAACTCAACAGCATGCTGTCAGCAGTCTATCTATAGCACTGTACAGCTAAAAATAAAGAAATGTACAAAATATACATTTACATATATATATATA